>VOPJ01005354.1:0-11552 GCA_014673585.1 Semibalanus balanoides | reverse complement strand
TTCGACCGCTACTCGGTCAGCTTCGTCGACCGACGCACAGATGGCAGCACCGTGCTGTCGCTGCAGGCTACCGAGTCCGGCCGCCCAGACCGTACCATCACTCTGCGCGGCTCATGGTAAATGAACCCGAATGTCTCGCCGTTTACCCCGCCCCGTCTACGACTACGATGATTCCCATTACGATGCTGTATGTGCGTCTGTGCACCCTGACAGTTCTACTCGCCGTTTGCTTCTCCCGACTGTCCGCCGACTATGTAGATTATCGCCTCGGGCGGTGGCGGCGGCGGCGGCGGTCGAGGGTGAATGACCGGGCGGACCATCTCCGGGCAGGCCAGGGCCTGGGATGAGCGGCCAGCCTCCGGCCGGCTCGGGCCGCCAGTACCTGTCGTTCCGCCGCGGAGACCACTCGCACAGTGCGCGCCCATAGCTGGCGACGTCCCGCCTGAGAACGTTCGTCCGTTCGTTCCACCGTCCGTTCGTCCGTTCGACCATTCGACGCGTTCGTTCCGTCGTCCGTTCCCCGTTCGTTCCGGTATCGTCCGTTCGATCTGGTCCGTTCACCCCGACTACTCGTCTATCCTTCCGTCTGACAGTCTGTCCTATCCGCCCGTCCACTTGTCCTGGCTGTCGGTAGCGTCGCGTGTGACTCCTCCGCGTGTGACTCCGCCGCGTGAGACTCCGCCGCGTGGGACTCCTCCGCGTGGGACTCCTCCGCGTGGGACTCCTCCGCGCTGCTCGTCATGACGATGCGCTCGCCGCAGAAGGCGCTGCGCGAGCTGCTGCACTCGCGCTCGGCGGCTGCCAGTGCGATCCGCGTCTGCGCGATGGTGGTGCTGGCGCAGAGCGCGCTGTTCGTGGTGCGCGCTCCGTTTGCCTCCCGCGGCGCCAACGACCTCATGGTCATGGAGATCAACACGGACGACACCGCACGGTATCGTAATGGTTCGTACGTCAACGGCAAGGCGCTGGTCTCACTGATGGCCGAGCTGATGCGGACGCTGGGGGAGCGCGCCAAGCAGTTGGACGACGAGGCGGTGCAGGGCCCGGAGCGGTTCGCCAACCTGATGCGCGTGTCGGACGACCAGTTCTGGGCGGTGAAGAAGACGCTGGAGCAGGTGCTTCCCGAGGCGAACATCATCGCGCCCGACGCGGCGCCGTCGGAGCGGCCGGGGGCGGCGCCGCTGCCGCTGCCCGCCCGCTACCTCGCCGAGCTGCACAAGGTCGTGCTGTTCGACCAGTGGCTGAGGGCCGATGAGCTCACCGTGTGGCTCTCTCCGCTGAGTGACGACCACGAGATGGTGCAGCGCCTAGGAATGAAGGACCCCATGATGTCGATCTGCGTCAGCCATCGCGGCCAACCACAGTTGGCGGCCGTCCACACCGGGGGCAAGGTCCACTGGGGAATCCACGGCCGCGGGAATGACCTCCAGCTGGCGGTGGCGCCGCCTATGATGCCCTTCCCGGAGCGATTTGGCATCGCGATCGACTCACCGAAGGCCAAAGAGCTGGCCAAACGCGCCTTCTTTGACGATGCGGACGTGTTCGCGTATCCCAATATTGTCCGGAGCATGCTTTTAGCGCTGGGGATGAGTGTTGACGCCTTGCTGCTGGCGGAGCCGACGCCGCTGCGGACCGTCTGCGCGGGCCACACGTTCCTGCGCCTGTACGGAGGCAAGGTGACCGACCTGGCCGGCAAGGAGGTGGAGTATCCCCGGACCGGGGGCAGCACGGAAGGCACGGTGCTGTCGGCGCTGTTCTACCACAACAGGATGCGGCAGCAGGTGGTGGACGCCGAGGCGGGGAGGAATGTCACCAGGGATTAGGAGGGGACGGGGTCGCGGCGAGGGGTCGCGGTGTCGCTCGTTTGGCAGGACATGGCGGGAGTGGTGTCTTCAGGGGAGTGTGATTCGAAGCGTGGGAGGTTGTGTCGCAGTGACGCTCGTCTGGCAGGACATGGCGGGAGTGGTGTCTTCAGGGGATTGTGATGTCGAAGCGTGGGAGGTTGCGTCGCAGTGACGGAGTCTGTTTGTGATACCGTGAGTTTGTCTGGGTAAATTGGACCGAACGGTGGAGTGAGAGAAATGGTGAACTGGTGAAACATTGTGAAAAGTGGTGAAAAAGTGGTGAAAAAGGGGACGAAAATAGTGGAGTAATCGGGTGTTGAATGTGTCCATAATAATTGTCTGATTTGTAGGTCCACTTTGATTGTGATGTTCATTGTTCACTGAGTAGTATTTACTGATGGGATAATAGGAGGTCTGATGTGCCATGTGAATGTATGTGCGCGTGTTTTTCGGACATAATGTATGCTAGATCATGGACTCGGCTATGGTATCAGAAAGCGTGGTCCGACCGTGCGACCGATTGTCACATGTTAAGTCCAAGTGTTTATCATATTACACCGCTGGTTTCCCTCAAATGTGTTCACCAAACACACCTGGGGATTCTATGGCTGGGGAAGTGCTTTTGGCTGCCTTATACACTGCTTTGGTGGGCCGAGCCTAAGCGGTGCCAAGCTGTGCACGCGTTAGTGCACCGGCCCTTCAGTACACAGAGCGTGTCCCAGGTATAATTGTTCACGTAGGTGTATAATATGTTATGTTGACACTTACAGTAATTGTTGCGATGCTGCCGTCGTAATGATACGGGCAATGGCGTGTAATTCTTAGAAGAGATGGCGGCATTTGTCTTGAGATTTGTGATCGAGTGCATGCCGAGTTTGATGGAAATACACTGGTATTGCCGATTTCAGTATTTTTCGTTATTTTGAGGCAGTTATTTGTTGTTATTTGGTGTCATACAATCAGTGTTTTCAGTTTTCTCTAATTTGAGTTGTGTTATGGCATGTTGTGTGCGTTTTTCTGCGCACCGTTTCAGGTCATTTTCGTTGTTATTTTCTGTTGTAAATACGATGTCATTTAAATTGTTTGTGTTTTACCATAATAGCAATATGTTAGTTTATGATCATAGCTCTAACACCGCTTTTGCGGGAGGCTTAATCGTGAAGTACAATCATTTGTGTGAATGATTGTTCAGTACCGCTTTGAAATACTCGTTAATTAATTGTCGGTCGCGCCGTCCGCGTCGGGGTAGCCGTTGTGTTGTGGCCTTCATAGTGTGGCAAAGCTCAACTGTTGTCAGTGCTCCAGAAAGCTGTTTGCCGTTTCGTTTAACCGTTTGTTCCGGTGTATTTTGAGATATTGTACACCACTCGTCAGCTACTGTTTATTGTCGAGAAATAAATGGTGTCTGTGAAAATAATGTTTTGTTGTTTTGGTATCATTGGTGCATGGTTGCCACGTTTTGAATGTTTAAGTGTTTTTCGCTCTAAGTGTGTGTTGGTTTTGACATGTTTCTCTTGACATTTTTTTTAAAACAAAATACGTGTTCCACTTACTCATGACACGGCTATTCAATGCTCCAGCAAATATAACGAGGACTATATTTCGGTACACTTTCTTCAATTTTTTTTTCTCCTTAAGATATAGCAGTCATTTTGTTTGTATATCTGAAAGACACCGCTTCTTCCCAAAATTAAGGCGATTTTAACACTGCCGCCGTTGCTACGTCCCTAGAAAAGCGACTGTCATGCGCGAATAAACCCCACAATCAGATCACTGTACATTCCGCGCAACCTCAACCCCTTCTCATTCAACCCACAGCACATCACATCTCCCCCCCTCCGCAGGTCCGCCACACACATAGCGGCCGGCGACACCGTGCACGTGCTGTGTGCCCCCAATGACGTCATCGACAACCTGGCCGGTCAGCTGGTGGTCAGTCCGGATCGGCTCATCTCCGGCACGTCCGTGGTATCGGCCGTGTTCTGCACCAGGAAGGCCGTGCTCAGCGAGATGTTCAGGGGCCTGGAGCCCGGCAACAAGGCCATGCTGGTCGGCACGCTGGTGCATCAGCTGTTCCAGGAGGTGGGTTGTTTCAGTGGTGTTTTCGGGGTGTTCTGGGATGTTTCATGGGAGATTCTCGGGCGCTGCAGTGTGCCAAAAATTTTATCGATTTGCGTGGGAGATGACACCCTATGATATTTTAACCACTCTCATTATCCATTTAATGAATTAATTTTCCACTCCCAAATTATGAATTTGTGATTATTGATTCTGGATATCTCAATAAATATTGACTGAAAAATAGCATGATTCAATGCAAACTCACCTATTTTCATATTCCTAGCAGTTATCAATATCGTACCATTTTCTACATATTTTCCACTCGCATGGACTTTTTTGGAGTTAAAATTTATCCACTCTGATACCCCAAGCCAAATGAATAATTGGGACACTGGGCGTCTGAGGGTGTCAGCTGTTCCAGGGAAGGTGGCTATGGCGCCGCTGGGAGTCAGTGCGCAGCTGGCATTTAAGCCGACTGCTGGATGATGGCTGAATGGGTTATTCAATGTGGAGTTGGGTTGAGGTGGGCATATGGTCATGTGGTTTGACTGTTATGTTTAATAATGAGCATCTGTGTTATCCACGAGCTCGCCGTTTCGCCAAGTCAGTTTGAATCCTCCTCATTAGCACTGGACGGAATTTGATTTCAAACGGGGGAGTGAAAACATCTTTGTTGTATCATGACAATCGCTCTCAGATAACCAAGAAATGGGATTTGAGTTGACCGGTTGGGTTGGACCGACCAGCATTTCGCAATATGATAAAAAGCGCTTTCCAAACATTTTGACAAATCTAACCCAAAATGTTTGCCAATTTGTAAGGGACAATTGAACGTTGTGGCTTAGTTCTTTAATAACTACCGAAGTATTTACTAAATAAAGTGGGATATAAAACATAGTAAATGACTATAAGCAAAGTGATGTTACTGTCTTTAAATTCTTATCAAGTCAAGGTCTGCGCGGGTTGGCGATGTTCGTCCCAATTAATGCGTGTTTTTCACCCTCGATTGCAAGCCACGTGCACACTACAGGACTGATGGGCTGCCCGTCCGTGTCGACCGTGCCGCCCCGTGACCTGGCCCCCCCCCCCCACACCTCCCCCTGTCGTGTCAGACGTCCGACTGACGCGGCGTAGCCCACGATGTTCATTGATCAAGCCGGCGGCCTCCGTCTTGGAGACTGTCACGGCCGGTAGCGGCCAGTGCCGGCCCGTGCCGACTGTTTGCTGTCCTGTTTCCGGGCAGGACGACCCGCGGATGTCGGGGATTCCCGGGCGGTGTTTTGGAAAGGGGTTGGTGGGTGGATGCCATAATGCATGGGTGGATCCAGAGGGGGGTTACGGGGCCAATGCCCCCCGCACAAAACCACGAATTGGCCGCAAATTTGAACAAACATTTCCTGAGATTATCGGTAATCACTAAGCAATTACCTACTTTATTTCTAAAAAGGAAAGTTTTGTTTTTAATTCATTCGCTCATATCTCGAACATAATAACTAAAGACATAGCCAAAGAATCAGCCGAACATTAGATTTTCATCTAAGCAATGTCGAAAATGTATTTAGGGAGATATTGACACCACCATAAACCCACCACTAATCTTCCAACAGAAGCATAGATTATACTTATAACAACAAACCCGATTTTCTCGAGCGATCTGTTCGCCTCATAGAGCCAATTAGCCCACACCTTGAATGGGGCTTTTGGTGAAAAAGGGCGTTGAGGTTGGGTCGATTTAAGGTGCGGTTATGTTTATGAATAGTCAATGCCGAACAACCGCACTCACTAACTACTTCAGAAGCAACTTACTATCTCCAAACGCATCTATATATACTACCTCTTAGATAAAGCCGGCTGAACAGTTTCGAAATTTCCTTTGAAGATCGGGAACGATCTCCGTTCCGTTACTAGCGCATCGTCTCAGATTCTACGAACTAAACATTATTTCTCATCCTTTAGAAAATAATTGCGCGAATCGGCCCAACCCTCACTCATTTCCCCCAGCAGACAATAATAGCTAGAGTAACATTCAAGAACCATCTCAAATTAACCAAAAACAATTTTCTCAGACACTTCTGAGCATCGTACTTATAATCAATCCACACAGTTCTATTCTTACCACCACAAAGATTGTTCCTCTCTTACTATACAGTGTTCTTAGAATCTCTACACACAGTGATCTTAACAGTCTATGTTCTTAAGAAAGTAATGTTCTAACTCATGAATGAAATAGTAAGGTGTCCCAACAGGAGGTTCGAATTCGAACGTTGAAAGGCGAGATTCCGAGATATAATGGCACAAATATACCATTCGTGTCTAATTCCTATATTAATATATATCTATTAGAACAATGCGGTGAAATGCGTTGCTGACAATCCCAACATGAATATTATACATTTCGTAGGTATGCGTAAAATATTCCTCTGCAATTTGGGAGAAGCACATTTATTGTGAAAATCTCCCCAGAAACCAAATCGCATTCTGAGATACTTGGCATACCAATAGCTACGTCCATCGCACAAGAATATACTGGCCGCGATTAAGCCAAATGAATTTAGCTTTGCTATGATGTCTAACATGACGCACCCGCCTCTATTTATAGGTTCACATCTTTCTCACCTCCATAAGATTCTCGTTCTATACGGTGATTGGTAACCGCGTGTGTGCACGGCCGCTGTTCCGCATCGTACTTCAGGCTCGTATTGTTTTGGTCCTGATTCTCATGCTTGTCGCGAGCATACTAGTCCCAGTAGTATAATGAATATCGATATCAGAAAACACGATGAGCGGCTCTACATTGCTATTTATGTGCAATGGCAATTAAGCACTGATCTCACCACTTCGCCGTACATGAAGCTCTGCATCCCGCAAGATGGTGTGCACCGACCACCAATAGCGTCATAACTGGCCGATCCCTCTGCCCTGGATTCCCGGCGATTATCGGTCGAGTGGGGACGCGGCCGGAAGTATAGGATCCTTCAGATGCAACAACTCATTATGCTGACGCGCTCTGGCCGCTACTGCCAAGTTCTCAAGTTCGGCGTAGATCCTTTGGCGCACATCGAGATTCCCGGATTCTATCGACACAATTTGCAGCTATTGAAGTAAGACAATGCCGTGAGAGAGAATTACTACTGGTTCCCACATAACAGGTAAAGACATCGTTCTCAGAAGAGTGAACTCACAGAAGGCAAGATCTTTGAGAATTTATCAAGAGAGAACCGTGCTCGACGTCACGTCACACGAACCATATAGCGTCCATGCTTCACAATGAGGTTACGTACAATTAGGCACAAAGTAGCCAATGCTTTGGCCACTCTCTTCCAAGAAATCTTCAGGCACATTTCTAAAACCTGCTGTTAGCCTTTCACGTGCCTGTTTTTGTACTGCTCAGACTGATTAATTTCCTTTAATTTCCTCTTAACCACCTATTATCCGTGAATACTTGGCCCCTTTTTTTTCGCTCTTCAGGAGCCTGTTCGTAGCAAAACGTCGAGGGTACAGTAATGTTCCTTCTTATGGGATACATTACCAACTGATTCTTCAATGTTATTGAAGCCTAAGTCGCATTCCCGAAATATTGAAGCCAGGCATTTCAAGGTGTATTGCACTTGCTAATTATGTTGCGTGAATGTGATTTTTCTTATGCCTTATTGGCCTTTGGCACCGTGTCTCTTCTCCATGCATCTATACCGACATGTTTTAATCTTCTTCCGTCTTGTTTCTGTTCAAGACGCCCAGAAACCATCCTCCCAGGTGTCGTGACGACATACCCATTACGTTTAACACCTAGTTGCTTAACTGATATCCCTGATCGCAGCTTCCCTCTCACCCGTCAGGCGAGAGTGCGTAATGCGGCGCCTGCCTGCCTCTGTTTGGGACGCTGCAGAGACCTGAACGCCTCTCCCTTGCGTCGTGTGTACACAGCCCAGACTCCTCTGATAACCACTACAGGGTCTTTACGAGATATGAACTTTTGTCCTCTGGAAATAGTCTATAATTTTCATTGGTAACTTAATGCGCCGAGACGCATTTTCACAGTATATGCGGCGAGCTGTCCCGTATCACCAATTCACCTGGCTACTCACGGTCAATATGAATAACTCACTCTGCTTACCTATATCTATGGCTAACTTCTCCACAGTGAGGACCTAGTAAGGGACTCCACTATCTTCATACTTTTTAGTTTGAATCTAGTGCCATATAATTAATGTTTATGCATCTATAGAGCGGACATTTGTGACGAGTGTTGACTTTTCGAGAGGATGATGTGTTGTGTAATCAATCTTTGTTAGTCCATCGATTTCACTGGATGGAGAGTGGATGTGAACTGACTCAGTTGTTTGAAGCTGAGTTTGCAATTAGATTATGAGTATCAATGCCCTTACTCTTTACCGGCCTTGTGTCGCAGAGTAACGCTCGCAGCACCTGACTTCTTTCAGTGCATCTTTCTTGGATGACTTCTGTCATTCTCGCACTACTTCTCGATACCCTTTCGATCCCTCCATTTATCTCCTCATATATGAAACTGTCGGTTAAGACCTTGTTTTGTGACACGCCCTGTCCTGAGAAGTCACACCCTATCTTGTGCACAAGGTTACGACTAATATTCGCACTGAAAGCTCCCCTCTCCCTTACAAAATCCTTTACAGCCTATGTGATTTGGGTTCCCTTGCTTACTCTGCTCCACTGACCTTCTTTCGGTCCTCTTCTTCCCACACTCTGTCCTCTGACTCCTGTCGTGCCCCCTGACTTCTGCTTCGCTTTCCCTTGTCCCTCTGTACTGCCTTCTGTCGATCTCTGCCCTCGTGCCGTGTCCCCCCTTGCGTCGCTGTTCCCCTTGTCCGTTCCCCCTCGCTCCCTGCCCTTTCACCTCGCACATCTGTCCTGCCCCTGTCCTGCCCTGTCCTGCCCTGTCCTGCCCTGTCCTGCCCTGTCCTGCCCTGTCCTGCCCTGTCCTGCCTTGCCCTTTTGACCGAACATTCCCTGTCCTTCCCTTTTGACCCGCGCTAACCCGCCCTACCCTAACCTCCCTGCCCTGCCCTGCCGTTTTGACCCGCCCTAACCTGCCCCTCCCTTCCCCTGCCGCCAGGACGGGCGGTATGCGGGAGGTGCCGGCCGGCCCTCACCAGCAGCGGGACCTGCTGCAGCTGAGGAACGAGCTGGTGCACCACCTGCGCGCCGCCCCCGCCGCCGACCCAGCCGACCCGGCCGGGGAGCTGCTGCTGCCGCCGCTACCCGAGGTCATCGGTAACGAGAGAGGCTGCCAGCGATGTCCACATCTGGTGACGTGCTCCGCCTATCAACGGTGAGAGGGGAACGGCACCGTCTGCCACAGATGAGCGTTGGGACGGTGTGTGTGTGTGGGGGGGGAGGTAGTACAGATCGGTAACGCTGAGATTACGAGAGTTATGGCTGCAAACCAGTGGAAGCAATGTATTTTGTATGTGGAATTATGGACAGCATTCCCATGACGTGTTTTTTGTTCTTTGCACGGTAGTGTTATCGTGGCGTGATGTTACAGTTGCAGTCCTCCACAGAGCACGACGGACCACGTGTTTTCCTCCACAGACCACGTGACCTCGTGTTTCCCTCCACAGACCACGTGTTTCCCTCCACAGAGCACGTGACCGCGTGTTTCCCCCTCCACAGACCACGTGACCGCGTGTTTCCCCCTCCACAGACCACGTGACCCCGTGTTCCCCCTTCACAGACCACGTGACCCCGTGTTTCCCTCTCCACAGACCACGTGACCGCGTGTTTCCCCCCACAGACCCCGTGACCGCGTGTTTCCCCCTCCACAGGCCGTGTGACCCGCCACACGCCGTGCCGGACGCCGCCGCGCACCTCTCCCCCTCCCACCTGGCCTACTTCCTGCACTGGAGCCTTCTCCTGCGCATCGAGTCGGCGCACGCGGCCGAGAAGGTGTCCATGTCGCGCCTCTGGTGTCGGCCGGCGCTCGAGCGGCAGGCGCGTGGACAGGCGCTGGCCGCCTGTCGACTGTGCGGGGTGCAGAAGACGGCGGCGGGCTGGGTGCATCGGATGGGGAGGCCGCAGGGGGCGACCGCCTCGCAGCTGGCCGTGGGCGATCTCGTGATGATCGGCACTGATGAGAAGCTGGCGGTGTGTATGGGGAGTCTGCTGGAGATGACGGAGACGGAGGCGCATGTGCTGCTTGACCGGTGAGTGCGGAGCGCGGAAATTTCGGAAACGGGAGGGGGCGGCATCAAAGTATGGTTATGTTGTGTGTCATCTTTACATTTATTGTCTTTCTTTCGCTCTGTTAATTTCGCAACGATAAAACTGGAACTATTTATGAAGGATTTGAAGCTGTCATTGTCAATCCTGTAGTGAGCGTAGACGTTCTGTAATACCCTGATGTAGTGTCTGTAACTAGATAATATTTTGCGGATTAGTGTCATCGTGTCAATGAAATTGATCGAATACTGTCCCGACCTGAGTGACCTGACCTGTCCGTGCCACCTTCAGTGACCTGACCTGACCTGACTGCCCGTGCAACCGTCAGTGACCTGAGACCTCGCCGTCCCGACCTGTGTGACCTGACCCTGACCTGACGCAGTGACCTGACCTGCCCGTGCCTTCTTCAGTGACCTGAACGTCGTACCCGGGCGGCGCTGTCCAAGCGCTACCACGGCAAGTGCGATACGCACGGTTTGGGAGACCAGCATGGGCACCTACTTCTCCAGTTGGCGCGCCTGCTGAAAACTCGGAGCACAGCCGCCGGCTTCGGGAGCTGCTGATCGACCGGTAAATGTACGGTGTGACGGTGTGACGGTGTGACGGTGTGACGGGTGACGGTGTGACGGTGTGACGGTGTGACGGTGTGACGGTGTGACGGTGGACGGTGTGACGGTGACGGTGACATGACTTGATCGACGTGACTAACCAAACGTCTGTGATCATCAGCGATTGTCACCAACCCGATGCCTATGCTGATCACCAAAATGTCCCTAACCTGGCGTCTGTGATGATGAAACATGATCACCGAATCTCCCTAACCAGTCGCCTGTGCCCACCAGTCGGCCGCCAGCCTTCCTGCCTGGCCTGGGTCGGATGGTGATCACCAAGTGCCGTGACATACTGCGGCCGCTGAACAAGCTGCAGCAGAGGGCGCTGCTACGCGTCATGATGGCTGAGGACTACCTCCTCATTCAGGGCATGCCCGGCACTGGTGAGTGAGGGAGGATGGGGACACAGAGAGGATGAGGACACTGAGAGCCGAGAGGATGAGGACACAGACCAGCGTTATGGTCTAGCCCGGGCCGGGCTGAGCCGGGTCGGCCGTTTATATGTGAGACAAATCTGGTATTCAATGAGGACTCTGCGCGCTTCGCGCTCGCTCGTAATTACGAATTTAGCCCGGTTTCCCAATGGCGGCCTTACGCTTCCAGCCGCCCAGGAGCGGCGAATGAGCGGCTCGGTCCGTAACGTTCAGTCCCAGCTCGTTCCAGCTCGTTCCAGCTCGACTTAGCTGGAGCCGCGCTGCTCCTGCGCTTTCTGTCTATAGCTGGCCAGTCAGTGCGCCGCCCTCCGCTGTCTATAGCTGGCCAGTCAGTGCGCCGCCTCTCCGCCGTCTATAGCTGGCCAGTCAGTGCGCCGCCCTCCGCTGTCTATAGCTGGCCAGTCAGT
>VOPJ01005353.1:0-15242 GCA_014673585.1 Semibalanus balanoides | reverse complement strand
AGGTTTTGGTCATCTGAGTTCATTCGAGGTCACTAGCATTTGTTGTCAATAACTCTCGACATAATGCAAATAGAGAAGTGAAACTGGCATCAATGTGTTGTTCTCGTCAAGACACGTCTCACAATATTCAACATGACTTACTTGGGTAACCACTGGACCTTGAGCTGAGGTCAAAGTTGAAATTGATCTTTACAGGTCACCATATATATGATTAGAAATGACAAGGGAAACACGATGGTTTCAAAGGCATCATCGTGACTTTATTAGTTGAAAGTTTTTAGTGCAAACCCATTTTCATAGAAAACGACCATTTTGTATTCGATGACCACTGGAGCCTTTAATATTGACCTCAGTTTAGATCTGATGACACCTTAGCGAAAAAGAGATTCAATAGCTTTCCATAGCTGTTTCAGTTTCTTCCTGATTAGCTTAGTTCTCGAGATATTGGCGGTGTTAACGGAAAAGTTTGTATTTGTGAAAATTCGACCACCTTTGATGATCCCTGGTGACCTCAATATTGATCTGAGCCCACAAATCACTAAGTTTCTTCAAACTTATTTTCAACGAGCTTTCGAGCGTTTTTTTTTCTCGCTTCGCCCGGAAGGAGCCGAGATCGAGGATCAAGGTTAAAACACCTCCTCCTCCTCCTGCAGTAGGGCGTGGAAAATCCAGAGGCCCAGTAGGGCGCGGGTTAGTAAGAAGCAAAAAGCTTCTCTGGCCACTTCCTGCTAGGTGCGTAAAGGATGGAGTGAGGTATGAATCATGTCCAGGTTGCATCAGATCACTTCATTCGAAAGCTAGCGGACAGCTGCTGGTGCTCGTGACCGGTTTGCGGTTGTCAGCAACCTTCCCACCCTGCAACTTTCCAGTTGCGTGCCGATGTCCACTCATCGGTTGCCTTGGGATGAATAAGTATTCTAATTTTAGCACAGCGTTGTAAATTTTAGAAGTAAAATAATACAACATTTCAATGTTGGAATGTTCGTTAATCAGATCCGCTGGGGTCAGCACCATAGCACAAAAATTGGATTTATTGTACCAAGGTGAGAAGAGCAAGCGAGAGAAGAGAAAGGTGAGAAGAGCATTTTTATTCTATATGACCGGTGGTGTATACTATATGTCGTAGCAATAGAATGTGAGGAGTTTTGTATTAGGCCTAACACGGAAGGAGGGGGGGGGGCTGATGTGAGAACGTTTGTCAAAACTGTGAATCCGACGATTCTGATAACGCATAATATTGTCAGATGGATGGGATCTTCGGTATCCACGTCATCTGTGACATGTGTTCTGAGTTTTCTTTTCACACGATCAGTTGACACGTCACATGATCAGTTAACACTTCACACGATCAGTTAACCCTTCACACGATCAGTTAACACTTAACACGATCAGTTAATACTTCACACGATCAGTTAACACTTCACACGATCAGTTAGCACTTCACACGATCAGTTAAAACTTCACACGATCAGTTGACACTTCACACGATCAGTTAACACTTCACACGATCAGTTGACACTTCACACGATCAGTAAACACTTCACACGATCAGTTGACACATCACACGATCAGTTAACACTTCACACGATCAGTTAACACTTCACACGAATCAGTTCACACGGTCGCGGGACAGCGGATTCACGTTAACTTCACACGATCAGCTAACACTTCACACGATCAGTTAACACACACTATCAGTTACCACTTCACACCATTAGTGAACATTGGTCCTCGTCAAACTGAATTTGGGTCATGTAGGGTGACTCCTGTGAATGTGCTTGCAATGTTAGAGTAAAACATTCAATACATGTTGTGCATGGCTTGTGAAAGTTATTTGGATTAAACATCGGACTATATTCACTATCACATCAGCAGAGTGCATTCCCAAAAAACAAAATTAAGTTATATTACAGCTTTTGATGCAAAGCATGTATAATGAATATACAGGGACGTAGCCAAGGGGGGGCACGGGGGCCATGCCTCCCCCTGAGCGAAATAAATTCACACTAGATAGAAATGAATATATATCTGAAAACCCGATCCCACACCCACCCCCCGCTCCTAACCTGTCAGCAGTATATCAGGGGCTGCAGAACGCATGTGATTTCAATACTGAATAGAAATGATAGAAAAATCTAAGATAGGAATACTAGATAGAAATGGATGGTTCATGACGTCAGGAAGCACGCCGTGTAACCATACAATGAGGACGTGGGCTGCTTGCGAACCGTTTATTACCGAGCTGCGCTCAGTCATTTGGCTTCCTGGTATATCTGAGTATGCATCTATTTATTTTTATGATGGTTTTTCCTGGTACTTTTATGGTTATTGGCCGTGTACTTTTTAGGGTTTTTTTTGATCATGTACTTGATAGGTTTTTATGCGGCCTTGTACTTTTATGGGTTTTTTGTCCTGGGTGACTTTTAAGGGGTTGTTGTGCCTGAGATGTAAGGTTTTGGCGCGCTGTGTACTGATTTAGGGATTTTTGCTATACGTTTTAGTTTAGTGTTATTCGCCTGGCACTTTTTAGGTGGTTTCTGCATCGCACTTTTTAGGTTTGCGTTTGTTTGCCTGAACGTATTAGGGTTGTATTTTTTTAGCCTGCATCAGTGGTCAACTTTTACACTTATTTTATCAGCGAGATGTTGGCATCACACTTTTTCTTGTCTTGACTGTTGCGGGATGTGTGTAGATATTAATTTGACTTCAGCCGTAACTGGGCCCCGGGCCTGTGGTTGTTCCATCCTTAATACACACAATTCTTTAAAATCCCGACCCTACCTACCCTTTCCGGTCAGTAGCAATGATATGGCTGAGGAGCAAAATGTGATTTTTTTCGACGTGCCACCCCCCCTCCTGAGCAAAATCCTGGCTACGTGCCTGTGAATATACCTCACCATATGATCGGATGATGCAAATCTCCCGAAGGTCGGGAATGGGTATTATAAGGAGAATCCGCAATATAACCTTGGAATTTGTAGCATTTGTAAGCCCAAAAGATATCGAATGTATAAGTGCCCTCGTACCACCCATTTGATAAAAAATACAGGACAGCTCTGAAAAACAGCATCTCCTTGTACTTGCCGAAAATTAAAGTAATGTAATACATTACTGAACGCAAATGCTGGATACGTAGATGTTTGTGCATCGAGGGTCTTGTAATTTGAATTACTGCACGAGCGGAAGCGAGTGCAGTAAATTTGAAAACGCCGATAATCGACAAATAGCCCTCTACATAACAGAAAAGAGTTTAGTAATGTTTTTCTACCTATATCGTCGCCAGTGCGGTATGGGCGCGCAGTGGGCGGTATGCTCGCCGCGAAAATACCACACTCCAACGGCGTAAGCTTTTTTCACTAGTATTGCTCGGTCATATGGTAAATAACAATACATTATATACCTATTAGAAAATTTAGAACATTCAGAACATATTATATTGACTATGTATTTACTATATATATTTATTATTATATATATATTAGGTATATGTACGTAGAATAACAAAACTATACATAATATATACTATAAATATATATATATAATATATATATAATATTATATATATAATATATATATTATATATATATATACTATTATTGCAGATGAGGACAAGTTTCAAACTCATAGGAACAAAACAAGTCCGAACAAACGCGTTCGAACATTAAAGTCTTCGTCAGCTATCGGTCAAATTCACATGATTGCAAGATATTGGCCACAGGCAACACATCGCAGTTTCATCTGTCTTCGATCTCACAATAAAACATACACTCTCGTGACACATTTCATAGTGTACCACCTTGTAGCACAAAAAACGTACCTAGAAAAATATATTCTGTGCATTGTAAATATATTGATGACATCCTATATCTACCTTGAACTGCTTCCTTATTTTATTCCGAATGCTGCACCGCTGAATTTTGGCCCATTTCATACGACCCAACCTAATATTAAATTTTCGTACTGGAATATATGCTGCTTCGGCTTGGCTATTTCTATTTTCTCGTTATTATGCAGGCATGACCAAAATCCGGGGCTTCCACCAGTTTCGGTAAATGGTTTGGTTATTATCATGCAATGGAATACAAATGCAGCTGGGGGTCCAATAGTGTTCATTCGTATATGCCACTTTTAATGTTCCTTAAATCTGTTTCAATACCCCTCCCAGTTTCTACCTACATATTGCTTTTATTGCAAGACACGCATGGTACTTTTATACACTACACCTTGTCTTGAGTCTTTTCTTGGCTTCTGTTTTTATTGTCAAGCATAGTCGCCGCGGACCCTTTATTCCTCAGATAATGCTACTTAAAGCACGTTGTTTCGAGCTGGCTAACAATTCGTTTCGGGCTGGTATATCGAAAATCGGTATCGTTAAGTACGTTCGTCTTTTTTTCTTTTTCCTCCTATCGTATCATTTTTATCGAAATGTCTAAAGCTTTTTGTTTTTAGATTAGAGCAGAGATAATGCCTCTCGATATCTCTCGAGGCTTTATAAAGACGAAATGAATAATGCTCAATCATCTTCATCGAGGTCTACTTTACTACAAATGCGAAAACGGCTTACAGAAGAAATATAACTAGATAAACCCTAAGTATATAGTCGGAAGACCGACGAACGCAGAGGCAATGTTATGTGCATTTCTACATCAGGGTCACAGTCAGTAGAGTAAAAAACGTGGGAGTAGTGTACAGGGCCCTTTTTTTCCACTAGAGCGTCTTTCGCCCAGTTTGTAGTAAAGAGTCCTCCGATGAAGAGATTGAGCATAATAATTTCGTCTTTTATGAAAGCTGAAATATCCGAAGCAGGGATCTTCCTGCTCAATCTAAAGGACAAAAGCTTTAGACATTCGAAAAAGTATATCGTATAGGTGAGGTAAAAATGAAAAAAATGTACCGAACGAACTAACGACAATCCGATTTCGAAACACGAGCCGAAACGATTTGTTAGCCAGCTCGAAACAACGGGTCTTAAAGTAGCATTTACGTTCTGAGCGAAAACAAACGCGTGGGATGATATGTTGAACAAAAAATAAGAAGGCAAGAAAAAGACTCAAGACAAAGAGGTAGTGTATAAAAGTACTCAATGGCGTGTCTTGGGCACAATAAAAGCATATGTACCAGGGTGAACTGGGAGGGGTAATGAATCAAGATTTAAGGAAACATAAGAAGGGCACCCATTCGAAACCACATGCGACCCACAGCGCATTTTGATGTCCCATGCAGAAGAAAACCAACCATTTACCAAACTGGGGTGCGAGCGGGACTTTTGCGCCATACTGCAAAAATAGAGAAAATGAAACCACTGACAAGAGCCATAATATTAAACATGTACGAAATATTAATAATAGGTGTGTGGGTTCTTGAAAATGGGCAAAATTAGGGCAGCATTCGGAATTAAATGGAATAAAGCGGTTCGTGAGGATGTCATTACAATATTTTACATTGCACGGTATTTAGTTTGTTCACTAAGACCATTTGTACTCAGGCGGTACTTTAATGAAAATGTCTCTACAAAATGATATTTTAGTTTAGAAAATTCAAGACTATTGCAAAACTGCGATGTGTATATCTTGGGCATATCTTGAATCCTGTGTGAATTTTGACCGACTACTGAGTAAACTCATTTAAGTGACAATTGCGTTTGTCGGGCTTGTTTTGTGTATCTATATTGTAACATGAAGAATCTACTCGCATTCGCTTCGCTCGTGCAGTAATTTCAAAAAACGCCTCGATCACAAACATCTACATACCAGCATCGTTCAGTAATGCTTAATACCACTAACTTATTCCTTCCCGCAGTGAGGATAGGAACCTTCAATCCCGCAGAGCGAATATGAACCTACATCCCTGTTTAGTAATGTACCACACACCTGATGCCAACCCTCAGCATTTAAACATTAAAACAAAACGCAACTGAACATTTACACCAAGAAGTGCTATCCAGAACATCTGATACAAGGTACAAGTCAAAGGCTATGTCAGGTCACCAGTGCAGTGTTAAGTATTAGCATGTGGAAATTATAAATAAGGCCTTATTGATTCATAAGGCTCTATGTACATAATACACATACGTATACATTAATATCATACACATTAATATCTTATACACATTAATATCTTATGTCGTATGTACAGTGTACACTGTACACATACGATATTATATTATATAAATATATTAAGGTTTTCGTGTGCATAGGATGCAATGACAGTCACGATTGTAATGTCTGGTCCTCGCTTTAGGTCACTTAAATCAGTTATACTTCAGACATGCAAGGTAAAAATCTGGCAGTGTTGTGTCGCGATGCATGTTTACGTCATGTTTGTTGACTGCACCAAGGCGCCGAGCCTGCAGTGTCCACCATATCTGCTGATATTGAGGTGTGGTATGCAGGCACGTAGCCAGGGGGCGGCGGAGGCGGCCTCCCCAGTCCCCTGGAGGCCCGGCGGGCCCTTTTCGACGGGCCATTTTCGGCGCGCGGGGTCCCTGAGCAATAGTATGCCGGTATGACGAAAAAGCAGCCAGTGCAGTTCCCTACCGGGTCAAAACGGCCCCTGAGCAGGCTGGAAGGCCCCTAGCCAGACCAGAGGGCCCCTGAGAAGTTCAAAGGGCCCATGTACATGTCAGAGGTGCCCTTGACCAGACCGAAAGGGCCCCTGGGCGGGTCAAAAGGGCCCATTAACATGCAAAATGGGCCCCTCACCAGTACGGAGCAAAGACTATCATGGGTGCCCAAACTCCAATCCCAGCCCAGCCGAAGCCCATGAACACCAAGGCAATACCCAGACCAGACCCATTCAAATTAATAATTTTGACAACCATGCCCACTGGGGCCCATTCAGATAAGGCATATAAATATTTTCACAAAATTTGCAACCATCATCCTAGCATGTTGACTATAATACTATTAACGAGAAATAATATCAGGCACCTGTGTGCTGCTGTTGATTTGGACATATCGAACACTTTGCGGTCAACATCATCATATTGGATCAGACTTAGGATCAGACATGATTTAAAAATCTTACTGCCCTATTACTTACCACGATTTATTGTTGTCATATAATGCCAAAGTCTATTGTTTTTAAGTGTTCATATATTAAAAAACATATTTGCATGGTAAACATCTGATTTGTCAAGTAAAAAAAACGCCCTTAGCAACATTGTTCTAAAAATTGCCATACCCATGCTCGCAGTACACATGAAAAGTTCAAAAAAATGCCATACCCAACCCAGAACAATCGAAAGAATTGAGTGGCGCAACCCAAGGGGTGCACCAGCCCATGATAGTCCCTGGTACGGAAGGGGAGCAGACTTTCATCCGTTCCTAAACTGGGGCCTTTCAACGCTCGGAGATGAACCCTCAAACGCCCGGAAATGGGCCCTTTCAACGTCAGGAATGAACCCTTTCAACGCTCGGAATGGGGCTCTCGAGCCCCCCCCCCTCCCTCCGGCCGAACTCCAGGCTAACGTGCTGGTAGAGATTTTTTATGGCGCCGCCCCGAAAGAAAAATCCCTGGCTACGTGGCTTGGTTAATGGGCCTATCTGAGTCCCCCTTGAGGATCCTGTTTCAATCCAGTTCTCAAAAGTTTAAATACAAATGGACATCACAAAACGAAGTGGCCGAAATCCGTATATATTTATTTTTTGTTGGGGGGGGGAGATTTTAACGCTCTGGAAGGGCCCTTTGCAGGCGCCCCCCCCCCCCTGGACGAAATCATGGCTACGTGTTTGGTGGTATGGTAAATGACCTAGCTTCAGGCAGCAGCTGACCAGTTTTGCAGGATGAATGCGTACCTCGTTTGTCATTGAACAATGCAACCATTGATGGAGGTAGAAAGCACAGAGACCGACATGAATAGACGGTGATGTCATTTTGTGTGTGACGTCACCCTAAGTTACTCAGCAGTGACGTCACTCGGAATGTGTGCGTTTCCATCAGCTGCTGGAAGTGACATCACAATGAGTGTGTCGTCATCGTTTGCCTAATGTGGCTCCGAGGCACCTCATCCTCTCTGGACTCTGGTGACTCCAACTGATGCAACTTGCGGACATCGCCTGGTTCCAGTTCGGTTTATACTCCTCTCTGGACTCTGGTGACTCCAACTGATGCAACTGGCGGACATCGCCTAGTTAGTTCCAGCTCGGTTTATATGGAAACATGCAGGTCCGCCCTATACCTGACCGGCTATATCTGGCCGGCCAGCCTCCTCCCATCCTACCAAACTCGACGACCATCTTCCGGGTGACTGGTTGACGTAACCGAGTTCAAGAATTTGGAATGTTTATGGAAATTTTCGACAAACATGGACGTCGCTACCACTGGGGACACTGGGGACATTGGCCGTAATATTGTTCAGCCATCCCTAATCTGGTTCAATGTTAGAGTCTCGTGGACTTGAATTTGTAGCTACTAATTTTGAGACCGGGATGTTGCCATTTTCAACAAATATACAATTTAATAAATTCTTCACCGAAACAAATCCAGTTTTTACTTGCGTATGCCTAAATGTGATTTCCTAGAATTGCCCACCACGCAATCCGCCATTGAAATTTATAATATGTTGAAATGACTACATAGTCGTCAAATGGCAGCTTTTATCTTCATCGGAAGAGACCTTATATCGGAATGAGATGAAAGTCCATGTTCTTAATTTTGATAGTAAAGACACTGCCAATTGATAGGTACACGTGCGATTTGTAGGAAATTACAGCATCTAAATATGATATTCGAGACACCACTAAATCCAAATAATACCCTTGGAGGAAGCGGAAGCGGATGAGGCAGCTTCAGAAGGATCTTCTACACGGCAGATCCTGGTGATGCTTTCCGATGGAAACTTCTATGCTTTTCAGTAAAGCAATCAGGAATTATTATTAAGACGCTTTATGGCGATGCCTTATATCTACTTTTACAGCTAAATGCCGGATCTGCATCGTTAAATTCGCGCTTAAGCGATGTTTATGAATAATATTCTGCCATTTTTGTGTTGAAGCAGTGTACACAAATCGGAACGGAAAAGCAGGAGCCCTCGCCCATCAATGAATGAAGAAATGCCCGTAATTGCCATGCATGTTACCCTTGTCGCTGTACAACAAATTGCTTCGCACGTATTGATTCCATAAACATTGTAAGCACAATTTCGAATAGGAAAAACTGCATGGCAACTATCCTTGTCTAGTAGTTAATGGTACGTACTTTCCAAACATTTGCTTAATGTTGTACAGCGGGCTTAACACATTTTATAAAACAAGTAGTGTAAACATACTTCCCGGCAACTAGGGTCGCGTAGCAACCATTCTGATTCAAAACATAATTGTACGTATTTTCCAAATCTGTTGTTTCTAGTTCACAACAAGCAAGCCATATACTCTGGGTGTGACACAAGCACTCCAGTATGCAACTGAGTAGATATGTTATAATCTATAAATTATCTTGAACAGCAGGATACGATTTTAAATAACCAGAATCACTCATCCACAGCCACTAATAGCAAACCGAGCCACTGAATTGATCAACATTTTCGATATGAAAAATGTGTCAACATTAATATAAATCACTGACCCGGTCCGGCGCGAGCCAAAAAATCTGCACTTAAAATTCGCAGCTGGCAGCTATGCTCAAGCTCCAAGACAATCTGTGCCTCCGCTCGGGGTCCGAGGGCAGGTTTTCCATCGGTTAGTCACCAGATCACGGATCTACTCAGGGCGCACATTAGGGAGATCAGAATCCGGAATAACACACACAGAGTAGGATGATAAGAATCCGGAATGGCGCGTAAAGAAGGGTGATTATAATACGGAGCGGCGCGTACAGTAGGGTAATTAGAATGGCGGAACAAGCGGCGCCTTTGATTCCGCACAAACAGAAGCCGGCTGGACAGGACCAAAGTGGATCGACTTTGCCAAAGGAGTGAGTTAAGCAAACGTCTGTCAGCCGGATCATCAAAGTATTATGCAATTCGACTTGTCATAATAATGTGGAAAGGCTCCCGAGATTTACAAAGGAGCTCTGCCGGATGGTTAAATCGCAATTTACTTACCTTGCAGTGCTATATCAGCATATATTGGCCACACATTCCATGCCTATTATAAGTGTCATGAAATCGTGTGTCATTTCGATCATTTTCAGCATATCACCGGTATGTCTTGTCGAGGACATTCACTCATGTTCATCACATTTTCGGCATAGCACATGTCTAATCTGCGTGACCAAATCGGTGCTCTGGGGTGATTCTAAGCCGATCACTGCTTTAGATCCAGACTGCGATCTGGGAGGAGATATTAAATGCCGTGCATGCCAGCACTGCAATCACCCATCAGGATGCGCTGGGATGATTGAATTGGACGTGAGGCATCCTCTCCGGGGGCGTAACCAAATACAAACACCTGGCCCGTGCCGGATCTTGGCCTGTGAAAAGCCACAAGTGCTGAGCGTTTCCCACGATCCCACTGAGAAGAAATGCTCCACCAGATTACAGGTAGATATTTAGATACGTAATTATGTGTATGTGCAATGCATATGATTGCCTGGATTTCTGCGTTGGTGAGTTGTTTCCAGAAGTGCAGCCAAGGGGGGGGGGTCATACCCCCTTGGAAATGCACTCCCATCGCACCTCTCCCATATGATGAAATGCGGTCCCTTTGATACCCTCTAAGGTGGGGCCCTATCCTGTCTCCCAATTACTCAACCCTCCGAATGGGAAAAATTATCATTTGAAAGTCCCCTTGATGGGTCATCTGAAGATTGCATTCTGGAGTACCGTGAGAACAACCCGAACTTGGTATTAAAAGAGTACGAATACAGTATTTATGTGAGAATGTGAGCACGTACTACTTGGCGTCATTTAGGAGCGTTGGCTAGGTGCTATCAAACTTGTTTTCAGTGCAGCTGTTTCAAAACTGGTGGCCCTAAGAGTGTCTCACGGAGTGCGCGTGTGTTGTGTGTGTGGGGGGAGGTTGTTAAATCTGGTGTCGGTCAAGTTTTTCAGCACGCATCGGCCGTTTGATGTGCTGTCATGTTCTAAATGTATTAAAATGAAATAAAGTTTGGAATGCCTGCATTTTATTGTCTATGCCGTTCGATGGTTCCGCTATGGCTACCGCGTTTAACCCTTCATAATGTTACTCATATTGAAATTGCAGAGGTTGCAACAAGTATATCTTTTACACTTGTTTCTTCTGTGCCAGCCTGTTCTTGAAGCTCGGGTGTGCTGTCCTTAGCGCTGGAATGATGTTGCAAACCTCATTCCAGCGCTGAGTAATGTACTAACGAACTTCACGAAAATACTGCAGAGGTAAAACTAGTGAAACGATACTCTTGTAGGCGTTAACACACACACCACACACCACAACACCCACACACACACACACACACACACACACACACACACACACACAACCACAACACACCACACAACACACACACACAACGTAGTCATTGTTCTCAAACAACTCCGAGGGAAATAATGGTATAACTCACGAGCATTGGCTTGTAGGTGACAACGCAAAAGCGCCGCGCCCGCCGCCGCAGCGCCCTATGCAAAATGGATCCAAACATGGTTAACAATCTTTGTTAGTATAAAATTATTAAAACTGGTAGATCAACTATCCTGTAGTTGGTAAGACAACAAGGCAACGCCTATGCGAAATGGATCCAAACTTGTAAACAAGTCTTTGGCTTGTAGATTTGAATTAGAGTGTAGATCATCATTAAAGGGAGTGTGCCTACTCACATTGGTCATGTGGAGTTGTTGACACTAGTCTGTAGAACGGAATTTTTCCTGATTTAGCCATGTACTATCATTTCCCAGATTCTTTAGTTGCTGAGATTTATTCCCAAAGTCGCGCAAATCACAATTCCGACGGAACTTAATTATCGATATTCGCCAGAGAGCTTTCGATACTAGAAGCGATTGCTCTCAAATTACAACGCTAGCATATCTTGTTAGCGCTGGCCAATAAGAAAACAACTCGTGAGCACATAATAGGCAGCTGCCGAACAGAGCCTCGATAACTATAAACAAACCCATACATTGTTCGTATAGGTTTGGCTTATCGTCTTTGGTACGTCATTATAGGTAACATCTTCGTTGTTCTGTTTATAGTGCGATCGTTTATGAGTTTGAAAACAAAACAAATGCAAAAACAGATTATAAGTTCAAATTCAACTTAACCCGCGCACTGCATGGGGATCGCGCCGAACACGAACTGGCAGGGGGGGTTGATTTTCGCGCCCCCCCGTGAGGATCGTTCCAAAACCTACGCAACGTAGCGACAAGCAGAAACGGAATTAGATAGCTCTAGGCAAGCTCTATGAAGTATTCCCTGTCTTTTCCTTGATCAGGTCCACAATTGAGGTCACCAGTGGTTCACCAAGGTCAGATTTTTTCCGTTTTTAGGACTCTTTTCCAGAAACCCCCGATTATCTCGGAAACTATGAAAGCTTGGAGCAAACGATTAGAGACGCAATCGATAGCTATTGAAATTTTAAATCACACCCAGGTTCTCAAAATTGAGCTCAGATAAATAGCTAAGGATCCAGAGGTCATGAAAGGTCAAAAATATTGTTTTTAGCAAAACAGTTTTTCGTGAATAGCATGTCACCTTAGGAAAACATTTTTACGCCATCGTGTTTGTCTCATTGATGCGCTTTGTAACATATATACGATGACCTGGTAGTTCAACTTCAAAATTTGACCTCAGGTCAAGGTTGTGGAAGGAGCGTGATAGAGAAAGATATGGCAGAAGTAAGGTCAACATATATTTTACAAAAGCACATATATCATAAATGAATGAACAAAACGAATGAAGTGAGACAGAATACAAAGTGATACGAGAACGAGTGAATAGAATAAAGATGATAATGAGTGAGATGGTGTGCGACGTGGCACGACAACGGCGTTATGAATAATAGTTGCGAGGAATAAAGAAAAACAAACGGCGAGAACAAAACAAAATAACATGAACGCGCGCGGGATGAAAGACATATCGCCATTGGTGGAGAGCCGGACATTCTGCTTCGGTAAAGGGCCGCCAGAACGTGGGCACAGCCGCTACCAAGGTCATTTGGTGACCCAGGTATGTCTGTTGCATATGGGGCAAACGCGGCCAGACGAGACGAACACATTGGTGTCAACTAAATAGTCTCTATCTTCTTTTCTATCAAGAGTTATTAGCAAATCAGCTGATGCCTCAGAATGACGCTTGTAGAAATCACAAGCAACAATTGCACCTTGATCATTTAGAATGAAGCTAAAAATAGCATGATTCTGAAAGAATTAAGCCTGATCCAATGCATATTTTCTGAAAGGGAGCATTTGTTTATTTTCCATCTCAAATTTATAATGGGAAGGTTACGAAAATTGACCTGACCTTTGGTCACCCGATAACGGAAAAATCCGAAGATAAACGTATTGTAAGGTACTGATATTCTTATGAAAATCCTACAAGTTTCAAAAGACTTTCGAAAAAAGACTGTGGCTTTGCGCAACGAACGCAAAACATTTTTGAAGGTGAGGTCACTTTGACATAGACTTGTGACCTGACCTGAGATGACTTCAAGTCAAAACTTTTCCAAAAGTGTGGCGTAATTGATGCCCAAACAGGTGTACGAAAATTTGGCGGCGCTGGCACGCGACGCCGTTTTCCCGCTACTCATGAAAAACCTGAGGGGGGCGGAAAAATCACCCCCCTGCAGTGGCGCGGGTTTTAAGGGGCTCCAGACGTAAATTTTATCGTAAAACGAATGATCAAGTTTTCCCTTGCCGTAAGGAAAAATAATGAATTTGACATTTCAAAGAGAGTACGCACACTCCCTTTAATGACTTTTAAAGAAGCAAAACAAATGGGGGAATAGGCAGCCAACCTGAAAGCTCGGGGAGCGGTTGGAAAAAAGGCACCAATTTAATTCGGTGTATGCGGTTTAATCAGCCGTTTCTAAACTGGTGACTCTGGATCATCACTATGACCCTTTACAAAATGGTATTGTTTTTATCCTAGAAGTCAGGATCGGCTGGGACTACTTTCTTTCAAAACGCACAACTCGATACGGGTACGGGGTATGGTATGCGGTTTTACCAGCCTTCTAAAAAAATGGTGACCCTGGATCATCGCTACAGCCTTTAAACCAAAATCGATATTGCAGCCATTCTGAAACTAAGGAACGGCTGTGCCGATTTTTCTTACAATGGCACCATTCCATTCGGGGTTTGCGGTTTCAGCAGCCATTTCAAAACTGGTGACCCTGGATCATCGTTAGGTATGACCTTCAAAAAGAAGAAAAGGAACGGTGTTGCAGCCAGCCTGAAACTCAGGAATGGCTGAACTGTTTTTCTTTCAAAGGCACCATATTCGATTGAGGCAGGTGCGTATATTTTTTAAGAAATGTTGGGAGGGGCTGAGGTGATACCATAGTGTAAATACTAAAGACTTAGTATTTACACTATGGTGATACAAATCGCTTTGTACCATCAAAATAAACAAAATACAGATTTATCCCCTGATTTCACCAACTTCCTCGTCCAAGTTGGGGCCTTGGGGGGAGGGGGAGCTGAAGCTCAAGTTTGGAGGGGGGATGAAACCCCCCAACTGAATAGGAACCTATATCCCTGAATTCAAGAATATATATTTCTGAACGATGCTGGGAAATGACTGCCAGTCGAGGTGTTTAAAATGATTTGGCACGAAGACGCGAAAGGTCCGAGTGCCAATCTTTTTTTGGCACCGGAAGACTGGCAGTCATGACCAGCAGAAGTTTTAGAAAAGGTATTTCTCATACCGTAGTCAAAAATGTTTAATCTCCTAAATGAAGAGCCTTCTAGAGTGGCAGAATAACAATGCAGAATAAACATTTTTCTGCACTCTTATTCTGCACTGTTGAATAGGACATTTAACATGTAAACCCAAAAGAGAGGTATGAAAATGCGATTTTATCAACTGTTTCAAAACTGGTGATTCTCAATCCTCGTGATGACCTTCAAAAAGCAAAAAAGGAGGTATTGCATGGCCAATCTGAAGCTCAGGAGCAGCTGAACCAATTTTATTTAAAAAGGCACCATTACATTCGATGTGTGCAGTTTCATCGGGCGTTTCAAAATTGGTGGCCATGCATCATCATTATGACCCTGAATAGCAAAAACTTATTTTCGGTGTTGCAAGAATGGCTTGTCCAATTTTCTTTCAAATGGCATCATTCGATTCGGGTTATGCGATTTTCTCAGCCGTTTTAAAACTGGTAACCCT
>VOPJ01005352.1:0-11554 GCA_014673585.1 Semibalanus balanoides | reverse complement strand
GGAGTCAGACAGGAGTCAGACAGGGGTCAGACAGGGGTCAGACAGGAGTCAGACAGGAGGTCAGACAGGAGTCAGACAGGAGTCAGACAGAAGTAAGACAGGAGTCAGACAGGAGTCAGACAGGAGTCAGACATGAGTCAGACAGGAGGCAGACAGGAGGCAGACAGGAGGCAGACAGGAGGCAGACAGGAGGCAGACAGTGTCATACCTGATACATGGTCAGATAGGGGTCATATAGAGGATAGACAAAGGTCAGCCAGGGGTCCAGACAGGGTAGACATGGGGTTTCAAAATTCCGTCAGGTGGCAAGGATGAATCTATTTGTTCATGCTATCAGGCTGCTCTCACTTCAAGCAGTCTGATAGCATGAATAAATAGATTCATCATTGCCACCTAACAACTGAATTTAAACACTACCCAGACTGAGTCACTTAGATAGGGGTCAGACAGGACAGGGGTCAGACAGGGGTCAGACAGGGGTCAGACAGGGGTCAGACAGGGGTCAGATAGGGGTCAGACAGGGGTCAGACAGGTGTCAGACAGGTGTCAGACAGGGGTCAGACAGGGGTCAAACAGGGGTCAGACAGGGGTCAGAGCTTAGATACTAGATAGGTATGACAAAACACCATCTCTATCTGAAAAAGGTACACTATATTTAAATAGTATACACTATCCTGATGAACAGAAGCAGGCATCATTTTAATGTGCCTTCAGGCAATCAGCGAGACACTTTGTGCACCTGCCTTTTTTATAAGAAAGTCTGCACTCTGCTTCCAAAGCCTGCAGACTCCCCTTGCTCTAGTGAGTGTGCAGCCATCGCAAAAGTACAGAATTCGCTCCACCAGCTCAGGCGGAAACATGGGGCTGCAACAGAAAAACAGCACACACATTACATACACTCACATGACAATTTCAACCAGATCATCATCTTTTATTGAACGAAAAACAAAACAAACCAAATGGAAATATGGTGGGAATATGCAAAAAACACTTATAGACACGGTGTCTATATCTTGACATAAAACACAGAACAGTGACGTGATGACTGAGAGGTACATAATGTCCATACTGTGAAGCATTGTATGGTGGGAGGTTGGATTGTGGCATATTCAAATAAATCGAATATCTGGACATTTATTTCATGGGAAAGAGGAAGCTTAAAATTGCATGCAAGGGCATGAACATCATGGACATGGACATGGACGTCGCAGTCTCCGACGTGTTTGACTTCCGGAAGCAACTTCCGCGCAACTGCAGCTTGATTACTAGGATAACGTTTTTTTACAAGTTGCCAAATTAGCCCCTTATACTCACCAAACCTTGAACATTACGGCACTTGGACTACTGAGAAAACCGACACAGAAAACCGTCCGACTTGTATTTTATTCCCCTTTTATTATTGTTGTTTGTTTATGTTTCAAGGTTTTAACTTTTAACTGTTCACGGGGAGGGTCTAAAAAGCTGACTAGATTAGCAGACGAGCCCATGCCATTGACATATATAGGTATAGACGAACTACTCCGCCCCGGCAGCCGTTCCCGGCTAGGCGACGCTAGCGCCGCAGCGGAGAGGACGTCAGCAGTGCAGAGTTTGCGCTTTAATGCTTTTCCTATTGCGGAAGGCGATTATTTTCGGCCTGTAAACTCAAAAACACGTGAGTAGCGCATTGGAAAAGGTTTGAGGATGTAGATATTAACTCGTGATGAATAACATGGCACCGAAATATTCAACCTGAAAGTTGACGGCCAATACTGTCAATATCGCCCCATCCGCCATAGAAAAGATTCCCCGCGGTAACTCCCTTTCCTCTTCCCCCCCCCCCCCCCACTGCGGCGCTGGTCGTCGCTTCAATTGGGAACGGCTGCCGGGCGGCGCAAGCAGCTGGAGTAGTTCGTCTATACCTAAGAGGTCAATGGCCCATGGCTCCGTAACTACTACACCGATCGTGTCTAGTTATCCTGACACCGATCTGGCTATATTTTTCAGCATTCGATCCAGCGTAGTCTGACACGGTGCCGTTTTGGGTTTTAAACAGATTGGTCTACTTCAAGTGAACCAAATCGAATCAACCGTTTTAGTACAAATTTGCAGGCGAGCCCAAGGCCGTAGGCGAGCCCTTGCTCCGAGACTATGGGACTGATCTATCTGGTTTCTTCACTATTCGATCCGGCGTGGCCAAAAACGGTTGCCCCCAGGATTTTATACAGATTGGTCACTCTAAGTGTACCAAATTGGACCAAAACCATAAAAAACGTTGCAGACGAGCAGCGAGCCCATGTTTTGAGACTATGAAGCCGGCCGATTTACAATGACCATTCGATCCGGCGTGGCCCAAAATGGTGCCGATTTGGATTTGATACAGATTGGTTCACTCTACGTGGACCAAATTGGACCCAAGCCATCAAAAACGGTTGCAGACGATTCCATGCTCCGAGACTATGATATCGATATGACTGATTTATTCACCCTTCGATTTGACGTGGTTCAAAACTGTGCCGTTTTTAATTTTATACAGATTGGTCTACTTTAAGTGGACCAAATTGGACCAACCGTTTAAATACCAATTTGCAGACTAGCCGATGCTCCGAGACTATGTAACCGTTCTAGCTAACTTCTTTACCATTCGATACGGCGTGGCCCATAACGTTTCCTTTACAGATTTTATAAAGATTGGTCCACTCTAAGTGCACCAAATTAGACCAAACCATCAAAAACCGTTGCAGACGAGCCGATGCTCCGAGACTATGGAACCGATCAGGCTGATTTATTTACCATTCAATCTGGCGTGGCCCAAAATGGTGCCGTTGTGGATTTTATACAGATTGGTTCACTCTATGTGGATCAAATTGGACCCAGATCATCAAAAACGGTTGCAGACGATTCCATGCTCCGAGACTATGAGATCGATCTGGCTGATTTGTTCACCATTCGATCCAGCGTGGTCCACAACGATGCCGTCTAAATTTTAATACAGATTGGTATATTATAAGTGGATCAAATTGGACCAACCGTTTTAGTACCAATTTAAAGACAACCCCATTCTCCGAGACTATGGGACTGATCTATCTGATTTCTTCACCATTCGATACGGCGTGGCCCAAACCAGCGTCGTGTTGGATTTTATTCAGATTGGTCTACTCTAAGTGGACCAAATTGGACTAAAACCATCAAAAACCGTTGCAGACGAGCCCATGCCCCGAGACTATGAAACTGATCCTGCTAATTGCTTCACCATTTTATCCGGAGTGTCCAAAAACGGTGCCGTTTGGGGCTTTATACAGATTGTTCCACTTTAAGTGGACCAAATTGGACCAACCGTTTCAGTACCAATTTGCAGACGAGCTCATGCTCCGAGACCATAAACCGATCTGGCTGATTTATTCACCATTCCATTCGGCGTATTCCAAAATGGTGCCGCTTAAGATTTTACACAGATTGGTCCACTCTAAGTGGACCAAATTGGACCCAAACCATCAAAAACGGCTGCAGACGAGCCCATGCTCCGAGACTATGGGACCGATCTGGCTGATTTCTTCACCATTCGATCCAGCGTGGTCCAAATCGATGCCGTTCTGAATTTGATACAGATTGGTCCATTTTAAGTGGAAAAATAAATTGGACTGAACCACTTTAGTACAAATTTGCAGACGAGCCCATGCTCTGAGGCTATGGAACCAATTTGGCTGACTTATTCACCATTCGATCCAACGTGGTCAAAAACGGTGTCGTTGGAAGTTTTTGTGTAGATTGGTTCACATTAAGTGAGCCAAATTGAACAGCCGTTTAAGTACCAATTTGCAGACAAGCCATCCTCCGAGACTTTGGGACTGATCTGGCTGATTTCTTCCGTATTCGATCCGGCGTGTCCCAAAACGGTGCCGTTAGAGATTTTATGCAGATTGGTCCACTTAAAGTGGACCAAATTTGACCAACTGTTTTAGTACAAATTTGCAGATTTGCATAAAATCCTCTGCGGCACCGTTTTGGGACACGACTCACACGCCAGGTCGAATGGTGAAGAAATCAACCAGATCGGTTTTATAGTCTCGGAGCAAGGGCTCCTTGCTCCGAGACTATAAAACCCAAGGCAATATAAATAAGGTGAGGGCGTCTGAGCTCGGTCACATGGCCGATTCGGCGCACGAGCGCTTGTGGCGAAGGCACTTCCAGTTGGTTTGGGTCCATTCGCGTTTTCGCCGCCAATGGGAAAAACAATGGTTAATCTGAACATTTTTTTATGAAATTGATTTTGTATTACTTTTATCTGGCCACTTTTTCCAAAGAGACGCATTTAATTCATGAACATAACTAGTTTGGCTTTTTATGTGGTAAATATTTATTGTTATCATTTAATGATAATAACAACAGTTTCAATGGAAGCGAAATCCTGGGTCCAAAGTCACGTGACTGACGCCCAACACCTGATAAAACCGATCTGGTTGATTTATTCACCATTCGACCTGGCGTGTGAGTCGTGTCCCAAAACGGTGCCGTAGAGGATTTTATGCAGATTATATAGCCACCCTCTGGATCTACTCTAAGTGGACCAAATTGGACCAAATCAGACCTTTGGAAGGGCGCCCTCGAAACTCGGAATCAAGCGCACCCACGAACGCGATTAGGCATGCACACCGAATCTGAGGAGGGCGCTCAAATCTGAGGTGGGAGCCCCACAATTCATAAAGGGCGCCCCCAAACACATAGAGGGCGCCCTCCCCCAATCCCATTGCGGGCGCTCCTAATTCGGGGAGAGAGCCCGATGCCCGAAAAGCACCCAAACCTCGGAAGAGCGCCCTGGAACTCGGAAGTGCGCCCTCAATCTCAAATATCAATTAAATCGATATAGAATAGAAAGGTTTGTACATACGTTTTTTTAACGATGCAATAGGAAGGTTTAAACCGCGCCGGGCCGGGGGGTGTTTAGGCACCCCCCTCAGGTTTTTCCTGGATATCGGGAAAACGGCGGCGCGTAGCGCCGCCAAATTTTCAGTACCTGTCGGTCTCTTTTGTACAGGCTTTCCGAAAAATTTTGACAATAGGTCATGTCAGGTCAGGTCACCAGGCCTAGGTCAAGTTTTTCCAGTGCCTCCGAAAAAGTTTGCATTCCACCAAAGCCACAGTTTTTAGGGATTGGTTTCGTACTTGCAGGGTTTCATAGGGCATGACTATCTAAAGTTTGCAAAATCGGATTTTTTATATCGGTGACTAAGGTCAGGTTAATTTCCGGACCTCCCCATTATACGTGAATGGAAAATAACAGATGCTTCTTTTTCTGAAAGTATGCATTGGATCAAGCCTGATTAATTTCAGAATCATGCTATTTTAGGGCTCATCTGAATGACCCTAGGTGCGATTGTTTCTAAGAGAGATCTTCTAACAAGGTCATCTGAGGTCATCTGAGGTCATCAGCAATGATTTGCTAATAACTTCTGATATAATTGTAAGATAGAACGAGCGGATGACACCACTGTATTTGATCGTCTGTCCGCCGTCGCCCCATATGCAACATGACCATCTGGGTCACCAAATGACCTTGACCTGAGGTCAAATTTTGAAGTTGACCTTACGAGGTCATATCATGTATACATTTCAAAGCGTCTTGACGAGAGGAACACGATAGTATTACAATGATTTATGTATCATTTTAGATAAAAATGCTATTCAGGAAAACATATTTACCAAAAACTGCATTTTTGACATTTGATGACCTCTGGAGCCTTAACTATTGATCTGAGCTCAAATTTGAGGACCTGGATGCGATTGCAAATTTAAATAGCTATCTATTAATAATTCACTTGTTTACTCCTAGCTATCATAGTTTCCGAGATATTTGGGGATATCTGGAGCTATGTCCTAAATCTGGAAAATTTGACCTTTGATGACCTCTGGTGACTCTAATATTGACCTGATAATTTTTTTTTACTGAAATAGCTTCCAAATCCATTTTGACGAGCTCTCGAACGGTATTTTTGGTTTATGTCTAGGTCCCATAGGAGCCGAGTTAGAGGGGGGGGGCTGTCGAAACACCCCCCGGCCCAGGAAGGTGGCGCCCGAGCACCGGCCCGGCGCGGGTTAAGAAGGACATAGTAGGGGTATGCGTCGACGTTGGGAACTTTTATTTAGATTCCGGCTCGATTGAATGTGACTGTTTCTGTTTATGGCATGCTGTCTCACGTCATTATTATTATATGATGGACTCACCTGTAATTGGGCTCGCACCTGTTGGTGATTAATAAATCATACAATCATATGTTGGGAATAATGATGTTTTATTGACGTCATGGCATGCACATTTGTGTGGAAAAACTATGAATGTTGGGAAAATCGTAGAATATCGAATTGTGACAAGGGCAGATCTAGGATTTTTAGGAGGTGGTGCAGGCCAATAAGGGGCGCTTTCCACCAATCCAGGCAGGGGCGGATCCAGGGGGGGGGGCACGGGGCCATGCCCCCCAAAGGGCCTGAGACTATCATTTGGGCCCCCCCAAAAAAGGCGGACAAATGAAATTTATCGTGAAATTGCCTTTGCAAGCAGTAAAAATCCAGCTTTTCACAGTAAAAAGCTGGAAATTTCGCGCCGCTTCGCGGCATGACACAAGTTGGCAATCGCCTATGCAAATTTTGAAAATAGCGAAAGCGAATTACATTTGTGTCTGCAGAGCTCTCCCCTGCGGTGATTACTGACCACAGATACCACTCCCTGATAAAATATAAACTTTCAAGCGCAGGACATCAAAACCAATCGTATTATAAATGTAAATAACATTAAAATGTTGCAAAGGCATGCACGCAGACCAAAACGGAATATACATTTTTTCGTCATTTTAGCCCGACCCCTCCAATATTATTGGGACGCCCTGCGATTGTATGAGATAAACGTTATTATTAATTACCTACGTGGAAATGATGTTCTGTGTGTTTTAAAGTGATTTTCCCCCGATTTTTTACCCCAAAAAACGTGAAAAAAAAACAGATTTTTCCGATTTTTTTTGCGAAAAAATGTATTTTTTCGAAAAAAAATATATTTTTGTAATATATAATGCCAAATAAGGTGAAAAGCCCAAATCCGTGAGAAAAAAGGGGTACATTTTTTCCGGAAAAAGTTGGCCCCCCCAAACCGAGGGGCTGGATCCGCCCCTAAATCCAGGGGCACAATATTTCAAATCTAAGGTCTGAGAGGCGCCCAGTAATTCTGATAGAGACGCCAACGTGGTCTGAGGGGCGCCCCTGTAGTCAGAATAGGGACGCTGAGTGTTCACGGGCCATGTTTATCGCCGGGCGCCTGGCGCCCGGCGAAGGACAGTCCGTGGGGTGCCCTTCTGGCGTTCTGGCGGGGGAGGGCCGCGGCCCCTGCAGCTCGCCCCTGGATCTGCCCCTGAGCGTACAGGATTCTTGCAAAACTTCAAAATCTTACAGGACTGTCTGCGAAATCATGCAAGATCTGGTGCCAGAAGTGGTACCTTCTGGCACTTTTTCAGTTCCCGGTAATTTGACCTTGACTTTGACTTTAATTTTGAACCTTGGTTTTTATTATTTTCTGTATGCGGCGAGAACTTGATCTCAGCTAAATGTGGGGAAAAATGAAGAAAATCGAGCGGTTACTTCCGGCGCTTTTTCAGTTCCCTGTCCTTTGACCTTGATTTTGACCTTGAAGCTGCATATCGATTTTTCTGATTTTCAATGTGCAGCTGGAACTTGACCTCAACTACATGTGAGGGGAAAATGAAGAAAATCGAGCGTTAAACGGTTTGGCCTACAGAGGTCACAATAGGTTCAAAAAGTCAAATATGGTGTACCGCATTACTTCCCACCTAATTGACAAAGCACCGTTTTAAACGCCAAAATACTCGGAACAAGGGAAGGATCATGCACAAATAAAGATTGAACCAGTCCGGGTCACTGTTTGACCTAAGGTCACAAATGTCTCTTTTTAATGGGTGATACTGATAAACATGTGAGCGGTACCCTATAAAATATAATACAACGCACTTATAGATGCAACTGAGCACAGAACCATCCAAAAAGTCACTATAGCGTATGGCACAAACTCAAGAATCACCTTACACCCCAACCGTCTGACTAAGGTCACGAAAACACGCCGCAAAAACCACTGGTATTACGCCAAAAAACTTGCAGTACCGAATAATTTCCTATCTAAGTTAGAGTATGCGATGTCGTCTAGTGTCATTACTATAACTCGCATCTAGTAATAGATGGTGCATTTTTTACTGAAACGTTACCGTTTTGACCCAGGTCACGCCACATTTTTGAAGGATCGGCTCTATTATTAGACAATAACGGTTACCGCATATCTTTTTCCCTTAACACTTAGGGTAATCAGCCCTAACGTTAACACTGCCAAAAACCATACATGGTGCACATACCTTGACCGCCACCTTGTCACCCGATGACCTCAGGTCACAACGTAAGTTAGCGTAATGGCACACGGGATAGTAACTTAGTACCGCATAACTTTTTCCCAAAAACACTTAGATAAACCATTAGACATTAGACAACAACGCCTTCCCTTAAGCCCTCCGAAGGTGAGCAACACAAGACTTGACCCTTACCGGTAACTATTTGACCTCAGGTCACCTGTAAAGACGCTAGTATTTAATTGACGAGCCAGCTAAATACGTTTTCGTTGTTTACTTGCCGATTGTGTTCAAACTTATATACAACGTTGGTGTTGATGAGTGTACTCGACATGTGAGAGCATTTGAAGCTGAGGTCAGTAGGTTGACCTCAGGAGGTCAAAGTGTAACCAAAATTCGTCAAATCTCGGGTATCGCATAACTGTTTTTCTAAAATAAATTAAATAAAACATTTGACAACCAACGCCTTCCCTTAAACCAACCAAAGGAGAAAAACACAATACTTGACCCATACCGCTCCTGATTTGACCTCAGGTCACCTGTAATGACGTACTTAATTGACTAGCCGGTCAAATGCGTATTCGTTGTTTACCGGCCGATTGTGTTCAAACTTATACACATCGTTGGACGTTGGTGTTGATGAGCGCACTTGACTTCTGAAATAATTTTAAGCTGAGATCAATAGCTTGACCTCAGGAGGTTAAAGTGTAACCGACATTTGTCAAATCTGGGGTACCGCATAACGTTTTCCAAATATCACTTAGATAAACCATTTGATCACCAACGCTTTCTCTGTAAACCATCAAAGGTGCACAACATAAAACTTGACCCCTACCGGTCACTATATGACCTCAGGTCATCTATTAAAAGACGCAAGTATCAATTGAGAATTGACGAGCCAGTTAAAGGAAACAATAGTAACCTTCAATGTGGGTTTGAACTGAATACAGTTTTGTAGACCCGTTATTGAAAAAAACCCTAGCTTGAAGTTTTCGGGTGAAAAGGCTCTTCCAGCCGAATATATTTCACTTATTATCGAAGGAAATGTGGGCCAAAACAGAGGAATGTTCAAAGAAATGTGGGCCATCGGGAGGCTATACAGTAATCTTACCGCGACTACTCTCGAATCTGATTGCTGAGCCACTTCATTCTTTCGTTGACGTTGCAAGGGTACGCATATTGTTTTGATAAAATCAATGATGTACGTCCTTCTGTCCTGATTCGGCGCGATGTATGGCTACTTTTGACATTATGAAAAGAAGTTGTATTCCAAAATATAATCAAATCGTGTTTGAAAAAAAACATCCAAGGTGAACTATTTCCTTTAAATATGTATTAGTTGTTTACCAGCCGCTTGTGTTCTAAGCATTAGTGAACGATGCTGGTATTTGCGTTTTTTGTTGTGATCGAGGCGTTTTTTTGAAATTACTGCACGAGCGAAGCGAGTGCAGTAGTTTTGAAAAACGCCGAATCACAAATTATATACATACACAGCAAATTGATAAGTCTTTTCTCAAACTTCTCATTTGGTTTACATGTTAAATGTCCTTTCAAACAGTGCAAGAATAAGAGTGCAGGAACAAGAAATGTTATCTTCACTGTTATTCTGCACTCTAAAAGGCTTCTGTCCTTTAGGAGATTAAAACATTTTTTGACTACGGTATGAGAAATACCTTTCTAACTTGCTGGTTCATGACCATTAGAGGGCCTACACTTGAAATCGCGGCAGTTTCAATGGAGGAATTTAAGTATGAATATGCGTCTAAATATCGTGCGGCATTGTCAGCGACCTCTTTCACAAGGACGACTTTTCTATATTTTGCATTTATTTTCTGAGAAATTCTGTTTATTTTCTGAGGGCGACGGTGAGGAGAGAGAAAAGGAAGCCAAGGAAGCACTGGTCTTTATGTTGATTGGGGTCAGAGGTCACTGAACACCCTTTCGGTACTTCCTGACAAAGGCCTGCAATGCCTGAAGGCAAAAAGCAGCTGCTGCTTCACGCCTGACTTTTTGGGTAGACGGCACATTTTCTGTCCTACCACGTTAGTCATGACGTGTCTGGCACGACATAGGGAGTGCGGCCTTTGGTGGGGTCGTTCAGGACACGACCTCAACAACGATCCAGACCGTCTTTTAAGACACCGAACACCGGGAAGGAAGATGTTCTCATGTTCGACGCTTGCACATGTTGGAAACTGATTCGGAAACATGCTGCATGCTACCAAGTGATGTGAAGTCACCTGACGGAGCAGCTGCTGGAGAAGATACATCTCCATGCTGCAGGAACTCCAGGAACAGGATGGTCTGCCTTGGGCATCGACTCACCGGAACCATATAGACTTGACCAACTGCCAAAATCCGGTTTCCACTGCAGGCACAAACCCTCAGCAGGCATTGTATATAAGTATTTCACTAACATTACACTCTTATCATTGTCAGTTGCAGTCAAAACTTACGCTGTCTCTCTGATAGGTAAGGGTACAGCCCCTCTCCGATACGACCCTAATTGAACTAGAACTTTGCTTAAAAACGAGAGGGTTGCGTGAGACGAAAGGGACACAATGATACCCGATTTAAGGCCTTGTTTTATTTGGTGACGTTTATGGTAAGGCCAGTGATCCAAGAATCACCAAATTGTGTATCTACCGATTGTATGACGTCTTATCAACTTAGAGCCGTCCGCTTAGGACCAAGACGTCTCTTGTGGTCTGTAAAATGCGTTTTGATACATTTCAGGTCCCAGTTGACCTTTATTCCTTGCCAAAGGTTGAAAGTAATATGAGGTCATATGAGGCAATTGACCTTGATTGACATGTAATATATTATGACCTCACTTTAATCCATCTTCGTGGAGAAAATGGACGAAACTACCACCTTAACTCCCCTCACCCGAAACGCAGTGTGCTACATCGCCGGCTGGTCGGTCCGGAAAGGCCGCTCAGATCATTTCTTGCGAGAAGTGTGTCGCTGCGCTGACGACCACCACACCTCCTGTTGACCTGACCGAAAACTACTGCCTCATCCATACAAAAAGAATTATGTGAGTGGAGCGCTCAAAATGCCATCCAAAGCAGCCCTAACATATGGCACTTACAACAGAGCGAGCCATTCGGGCCAACAGTGGTTCTAGAACCAACTTAGCTCTGCAGGCAAAAATATGTTCGGCAGTCGTGAGTGCT
>VOPJ01005351.1:0-11561 GCA_014673585.1 Semibalanus balanoides | reverse complement strand
GGCCCCTTCAGACCGACAGACGGCCCCTTCAAGCCGATCTAAGGTCCCCAGACCGACCGAGACCACTTAGAGTCTGGCTTCAGACCGACCGAGTCTGGCAAGACCACTTAGACGAAAAATAAGATGGGCCCCTCAGCCCAAGGGGGGACCCGTGGGTGGTTAGGGTCCCCTTTGAATTTGGAGGCCCTTAGTCAGGGGGCCCTCTGTCGACCTCAGGGGGCTGCTGTCGAACTCAGGGGGCCCTGTTGACTCCACGAGGGCCCTCGGTTTGATCTCAACTCAGGGGCCCTCATTTGATCTCGGGTTGTGCATCTTCAGCTCAGGGGCCCCTACGGATAAAAAGTGGGGGGGGGGCAAAACATATGGTTGGCCCCTCCACTTTGAAAAGTGGGGGACAATTGCCCCCTGGCCCCCCGGTTCCTACGCCTATGAGCAGCCATTTAGCAGACATAAGTCGGTCAAAAATATAGATATTGATTTTATTTTTGTTTGGGGGGAGGGGACATTGCCCATACTTGCTTCTCCAATATATCCTCCATTTTGTAAATATGCTGACCATTTTTGTTTTATGGAAATTATTCACAAACAAATCGTTTTTTACCACAAAATTACAATTTGCAAATATATTTTTAAAAAATGGAGGATATATTGGAGAACAGAGTATGGATGAGTCCCCCCAAAAAAATAAAAGCAAAAAATATAATTTTGACTGACTTATGTCCAGAGGCGGCGCCAACGGGGCGAGGATTGGGAGGTGGGACGCGTCCTCCTATCCTCAGATAGCGAGGTACAGTATCTCAGCAACCTTTCTCTGGAAAAAATGCTCTCCGTAGCAGTGGCGGATCCAGAGGAGGGAGCCAAGGGGCCATGCACCCTCCCCTTGGGCCTCGAACTTGTGGGGGCACTGGTCGCCCGAGAGGGAACTCTGACAGCCTGCAGGGGCCCTCATGCCGCCTGAGGGGGCAACCTGACCGCCTGAGGGGGCACTCTGGCCGGCTGAGGGGGCCCTCTGGCCGGCTGAGGGGGCCCTCTGGCCGGCTGAGGGGGCACTCTCGCCGTCTGAGGGGGCACTCTGGCCGCTTCAGGGGGCACTCTTGCCTCCCGAAGGGAACAATCTGGCCGGCTGAGGGGGCCCTCTGTTGACCTGAGGAGATCTCAACATTTTGCAAATTATAAAAAAGGGCATACTCAAAATAAAGTGGACCAAATCCGTCGAGTTTTCAGATTTTGGTATAGGTAGGGGCACCACTGCAATTGATGTCCCCCTCCTTTGAAGATTTTCTGGATCCGCCACTGCTCCGTAGTCCGTATAGACTGTAGAGTGTAGATACTTTCCTTAATGTTGAAAAATCGTGTCAAGTTTCAAATCTCAATCAATTTGGTGACATTGCATGCCTACATAGTACATCATTACATGCATGACGATCCTGAGACCAGGAAGCCAACCTTGGTGTATGATTACACTGCCGCCTCATCTAAATGCAATGAGTGGCAATACCAAAAGCGTTAGCTTCTTCGCTGTTTGGTCACAAGAGGTTAACAGCAATCTGTATGTATTATGCATTGCCGCCTCATCTAATAATACATTTTGCTCAGCTGTCAAACCATGCGGCATGCACCCAGGGGTAGACTTATAACTGATTCAGAGTTGAGTCATGAATCGACTCATGAGTCAGACATTTTTGGATGAGTCATGAGTTGAGTCGACTCAATTTCTTAGAAGCGGGACTTGAGTTAAAGGGAATGTTTCACATTAACATAAGATTTGAGTTGAGATGGCCAAGTTGTTGGAATTCCATTGAATTAAGTATTGCAGAGTTAAAAACACCCATAGAGTCGGTAGATCGAAAGTAAATTTGACGCTTGGTTTTGACATCTGCCAAAAAAATAAGCCCTAGTTGTATTTGACAGAAGCCGCGTAAAGCCGATGTTCCGTTCATCTCTCTTATTCAAATGTTGATGAAAGTAGACTGTTTTACATTTGGCTATACATTACCAATACACTATCCATACATATTGCAAAGCGTGAAGGTTTCTCTATTTTCCCAAATTTCCTTCATATGACCGTCATCAGCCCAAATACTAAAACTTAGGTTTTTCATGAAATTGAGCACTGTTTTGAGAAATCAAAATGTCAGAATCGTGTTCGGCAGCAATTACTTCATATTTTGCACCACAAGCGGCGTACATTGGACAACTTTAAGAAATGTGAAATGACCCTTTAAGAGTGGAGTCGACTCAATCTGTTTAAAACAGAACTTGAGTCAAGAGTTGAGTCAGTTCTTCGGTTGCGAGTCAGACTTGAGTCGACTCAAAGAAATGTGAGTCAAATACAACAGGGACTACGAGGGAAATGGGGCACGCCCGTTCACCTGAGCAAACCAATTTACACTAGATACAATGCGATTTTTTATACCCGGCCCTATTACATGGTCAACATCAAGTATAAATGAAACTTGTGATGAGTCAAATTGAGTCGACTCAGATGTATTTTTGAGTCGAGTCGAATCATTTGGAAAAACTGCACTTGAGTCATGAGTTGAATAACTCACATTTTAAAAGCAGGACTTGAGTCAAGACTAAGAGACGAGTCAATTCAATCTGTTTGAAACAGAACTTGAGTCAAGAGTCGAGTCAGTTCTCCGGCTGTTGAATCAGATTTGAGTCGGCTAAAAAAATGTGAGACGTTACAAGACTGCCCAGGGGCGGCGCCACCGGGGGAGGGGGGACGGGGGACGCATCCCCTCCTATCTTCAGATTATCTTTATCAGATGTGGTACAGTACCCCCTATCCCAGCAACCTTTCGCTAGAACAAATGTACTCCGTGTATTATATTTTCCTTCATGTATCGCCAATTTTTCCATGTTGAAGCTCAACCAATTTGGTGACATGAGACATGGCATACTAACAACACCGGGGGGACGGGTGGCAGTAAGGACCGCCTTTCTTAATAAATGGTGGGCATGATGCAAATTAATTTCCAATGCACTTATCATAGACGTTATTTGGGATAAGTGTATTCAGAATTCCTCTGATACTAAACATGTTTCCTGTTGACTTTGGACCCCCTCCCCAGCTTCAACATTTCCTGAATCGAAAAACCGATGATCAGCTGATCTGGCTAGGGCCTTTGATAATTGCACGCCCTGGAAGGGAGCGGATTCCCCCCCCCCCTAAGATCTAAAAAGACGCAACGTAGCGAAAAGCGGAAAACACTTAAAAGTGTTAGATAGCTCGAGACAAGATCTATCAAAAGTATATCTGGTCTTTTTTTATTTGGTTAACATTGAGGTCATTGGAGGTCATCAAAGGTCAGATTTTCCAGATTTAGGACTTCGCTCCAGAAACCCTCAAATATCTCAGAAACTATGTATGACAACCCACATAAAACTATTACAATAGTCTTTCACATACGTGTCCTCAAATATGATATCGGGTCAATAGTTTATTCCCCTGCTAGAGGTAATCAAAGGTCAAAAATGATATGTTTTGCAAAACTGTTTTTCGCAAATAATTGTTTGCATAATAAAGATGAAGCAATACGTTTGAAGCCATCATGTTTGACTCGCCAAGGCACTTTGAAACATATTGATGTTGACCAGGTTAGGTCAACTGATAAATTTTACTTCAGATCAAATCAAGGTCAATTGTTGACCCAAGTAGGTATAGCTCGTGTTGCATATTGGGAGACGTGTCTCGACGATATAAATACATGGGTATCGTTTTCACTACTGATCTTCATTCCGTACATAATTATTGAAAAAAGTATTGGTAAACTCAGATGACCTCGGCTGACCCTGTAGGTCGTAGGGGTCACTTAACGAAAATAGTACATGGATCATCAATAATGGCTTATGATATCATGATCCAGAATGAATTTAACTGATATCATGCATATCCTCAGAAAAAGATTCATTTTAATATTTCCCATTGGCTTATAATGGGAGAGGTCACGAAATTGACCCGACGTTAGGTCACCGACATCAGAAATTCGAGATGAAAAATTAGTTACCTACCTACGACGTTGTGAACCTTGAAAGTTCGAAACCGATCGGCCCACAACTGTGGCTGTGGTACGACCGCGAACGTCTTGGAGATGGGGTTATCACGTGACTGGTCTATTGACCTGACCTGAGATGAGTTGAGATCAATAATTTCACTTAATGTGGATAGTTGATTTCCGAACAGGTTTGCAAAAAACGGCAGCGCCGCTGTTTTTCCGCTATCCTAGAAAAACCTTAGGGGTGGAGTGTGGACGGATTCCCCCCCCCCCCCACCGGCCGCGTGTCAATGCACGATGAAACTTTCCAGCTCCGCGACAGCGAGTTGGCCGCCGACGTGGCACGAGTATATGCAGTATGGTGTAGAAGGATCGTTGTAGACTGAAGCCGGCAAGTATGAAAGGTAAAAATACCTAATAACATGAGCATGAGACACTTATTCAGAATAAAGGTAAGCAGGCAGAGAGCTGAATAAATCAATACGGGTCCAGCCGTGAATGCATTCAAACATTTGTATGCAGAATTGGCATCCACGTGGAGACGTGGTGTTGACTCATTGTTTCGTCTATGCTTATTGTATTGTGACCTGTCCAGGGATAAAGCCAAGAGGGCCACGGGGGTCATGCTCCCCTATCCCGGAGCAAACCAATTAGCACTAGATCAAATGCGCTTATGATATCGACCCGACCGACCCCCCTCCGTTCAACGACATTTGGCTGAGAAGCGAAATTATATTTATTGCCTGGACCTGTCCCCCCCCCTTTTCAAAATTGGTGGCGCCGCTCCTGCTTATGTCTAAGTACTAGCCTCCTCCTTAACTTTGTTGCTAAACCAAAACACGCCGCATCGAAATATCTCGGCTTCAAGGTATGCGGTACAGCATAACTTCAGGCGTTTACTACTAGTGCCATCTAGGGACAAGAATATAAGCTGAGCTGTGAGCTGTTCACGTACCCAAGGCACAGGGGCTCCGCAACGTCTTTTAATTGGGTTGGGGGATCGAAGGAAGCCAAGTGGTCACCTTCAGAATAAAAAAGGTTTAGCAGGGGAGCGTCAGCAAAAAGCAGTTGAGTCTAGGAGGGGCGTGGGGCGCCAGGCGAGAAGTTGTCTACAGGGGCTGGGGTGGAGCGTCAGCGAACAAAAAGACACTGATTTAAATGTTCGTCAGGGAAAATTGGGGAGGATAAATCATCCCCCTGTCACAAGAATAAGGGAAACGTCCCCCACCCCTCCCCCGTGGCGGAGTCTCTGGGCTCTGACAGTAAAACAAAACTGGGATATATTTGCAGTAAATGGAATTGCATTGTGCGGCATCATGGAACGAATAAGTTATTTAGCAGCTGTTCAATCACCATAACCTCTGCACTAAGGCCACAAAGTAACTACCCGTAGTGGCATTAATATCATTTTTAGATTAACACGTGGCACGTGCACTGGACGGGGGAACACTTTTGTGCCCCCCCCCCCTCACATATTTTTCGTGAATATCCCGAAAACGAAGCGACGCAGGGCGGTGGTTGTTGCGCGACATTTACAACAACACAATAGCGGATCGTTTGACGTAAGAAATGCAAATCGGTCGGTAAACTTTTGAGTTATATGGATTTCAATTCCAAAATGGCGGCCAGAATCGAGGTTGGCGAAGCGATATCTTCGGAACCAACACTCAGATCGGGACGATTAAAACGCCATTTGGTAGCCAATGTCAATGTTCATCCTCAAACATAACTTCAGACACATCGCTGTTGACCTGTGACGTCACAGATGTCAAATCCCAAAAGTTGTGACATTTGGCCCGATTTGACCTTCGTGACCTCGTTTGACCTTTAAGATATTGACCTAAGGTCACCAAAATTTTAGATAATGTAGATCATCACAGCACCTACCTACCATGTAAGTTTGAACGTTCTAGCTTTTATACTTTCTGAGATCTCACGGGGGCACTAAAGTGCCCCCCCCCCCTCCAGGGCGTGTTAGTGGCATACCCCTCTCCAGTGTGCGTATTAACTGCTGTAGAAGCGTAAATACGTTTCTACCTTCATGCATATCCCCGGGGAAAACGTATCAAAGACAAGTATTCCTAAATACATATACATCGAAACCTTTTTCTGAATTGGAGTCGGAGTCAACCACACAGGGGGAGTCAGAGTCGGAGTCAGAATCACCGGAAAACTGGTCGACTCTGCGACCTCATACTCTTCAGTATTATGAAATTCTGCAGAAAAAATGGAAACACAGATAGTTCAGAAATTTCAATCTTCCAACCATCGTAGCACCATACATTATACAAATAAAAGGATAAAATCGAACACTTTATTTGAAAAGAATTTAGGTAAAATGTGTAAAGCACACGATAAAGCGTTCAGAAGTGATACAGCGTGTGTGAAGAGCACGCAGGTAAGCTCCACATGTGTTACACGCTTCACAACACTGGAAATAGATGTGTCAAAACTGGAGCCAACATCGAGTCGATGAGTAACAATACGGGAATTAGCGTGATCATTGAGAAGCAGTGGACAGTTGGAATATCGGCACCATCCCCGTCCTTGACTCTGATAAAATACGTCAGAACACGGGGTGAGTAGACAGGTCAGTAGGTAATACCACTGCCGGGGAGCGGTGTTATGACACTGCTTCACTGGTAGGTTGGCCGACCCTCACAAAGGCGGACAACTGGCCACACTCAACAGCAGAAACCCTGCCTCATCTTCAACTCTCGCATCTGATACACCGAGCTACTAACAACAAGATGAAATGCCTACATGATATTCTAACAAGCATATCTAATAACATTACATTGCTCATAAAGTACATCAAAATGCAAAATATGCTTTAAACACATTGGCACATATTAACGTGCCGTCACATCCAAGGCGGAATTCGTGCGCGAAATATGTATCACAAAAGCTGGTCAGGCAGCCGACTGAGAAGGGCACATTGACTTGTCGATCGAGCCAGGGAGCCGATCGAACACTCTGCAGATAACGTGTTGCATGATACCTGCAGTAGGCTATCGACGTAACACGCTGATACCACGGGGTGCATCACGAACACGTCCAGTAAATTCAACCACGAGAGCGCATTTAACATAAATAAATAGATTATATGTGGACAAACTATCACCCAAATGCCGTACCATCTATATGCGATACACGGCGCCAAATGAACTGCTCAGTAGGCTTAAGGGCTAGGGGTGCATCGAGAAACCCTGAGAGAAGGCGCACAGAAATGTATGAAACAAACCCCTGCTAGAGGACACTCAGCGATATGGCAAGAGCGCCCAGATATCGGGAACATTTCGACGGAAGGCGCAGAAGGACGTATTCCGGCGGGTGTCACCCGGCGAGGCAGCGAGCGAACACACGCTTCGTAGCACATCGAGCGAAACAGAAAGGACGTATCCGGCGGTGTCAACCCGGCAGGCAGCGAGCGAACACACGCCTTCGCTAGCACATCGAGCGAAAACAGAAGGACGTATTCCGGCGGTGTCCACCCGGCCGACACCTGTGGTGTGCGCGGACACCAAGCCAGCGAGCGAACACACGGCTTCGCTAAGCACATCGAGCGAAGACAGAAGGGCGTATTCCGGCGGTGTCACCCGGCGAGGCAGCGAGCGAACACACGCATGCGCTAGCACATCGAGCGAAAACAGAAGGACGTATTCCGGCGGTTGTCACCCGGCGTAGGGCAAGCGAGCGAACACACGTTCGCTAGCACAATCGAAGCGGAAACAGAAGGACGTATTTCCGGGGCGGGTGTCACCCGGCCGAAGCAGCGAGCGAAACACACCTTCGCTAGCACATCGAGCGAAACAGAAGGACGTATTCCGGCGGGTGTCACCCGGCGAGGCAGCGAGCGAACACAGTTCCGCCTCAGAGACGCGCACAGGGCAGCAGAAGAAGACATTCAGACGTGTATAGGACAATAGGTAGCACCGTGCTGACATTTCCTCTGCACTTTGCGTCTGCACCCACTGGCGCTGGCCGGCGTGGCTGCTATTCTGTCCGACGTGCTCTGTCGTCCCGGTCAGCTCAGCTAATCAGCCACGTGAGCTGGCCGTCTGCCGTGAGTGTGTGAGTTGGCCGTGAGTGTGAGTGGGCCGTGAGCTAGCCGTCTGCCGTTAGAGTGTGAGTCGACCGTGAGCAGCTGCCGTTAGAGTGTGAGTCGGCCGTGAGCTGGCGTCTGAGTCGATCGTCAGCCGTGCTAATCAGCCGTGACTCGGCTTCAATGTTAGACCCCGAGCACAGTGTCCTATGAAGCCGTCGGGTTGAGCATCTTAGACAGCTCCTCGTCCTGGAGACAGCCCTTGAGGAACTCCTCCTGTGTGAGCTGTTTGTCACCGTTCTCGTCCATCCGCGCGAAAATGGTTTTAGCACGTTCCTCGGCCGAATCCTGCGGCTTAGACGGTGATGTGGTGCCCAGCATGTCGTAAATGGCCTGAAAAAACATACAAGAGAGCGTCTGTGAACGAAAGTCTTGGACCAGAAGAAGAGGATTCGGCTATAATGAAAAGGAAAAGGAGCAATGAATTTGTACATTTTAAAAGATGTCGAACTTTTATCTAATCTTGATACGGGTTTTATTACAACAGTTATTTATGTCTACATGTAGTCTTTACTTGAAGCTCTGGTCGCGAGTTACGTCAGTTTACTACGTGGCTTGCATCGTACCGAGTTTGAGAGAGAAGAAGAAGACAAAATAAAACGGCTTGTTGTCTGTTTAAATGAATTCAGTGTTATACTTGGTAAACAAAATATGTATCTCAAAATTAATATGCAGGCAAGGGAACACAATGCAGGCCAGTTACCTATACGCTATACTTTTTTTTCTTGAAAAGCAGCAGAACGTCTTCCGACCTATTACTTGACCGGATGGCTGTAAGAGTGGGTATTTAATAAGCCGGCAGGAAAAATGTAACTTGAAACAATGCAACTTGATTAGGCCTTGAGTGACAATTCCGCGGTGAGTGACGAGGGTGTGTGCCTACGTATGCAAACCAGTGAGACAAATAGCGCACCTGTACGATTTTCGTCATCTCCTGAACGTCAATGACACCGTTGCCGTCCACGTCGTACATGTTGAAGGCCCACCGCAGCTTCTCCTCAGGGGTGCCGGCTGAAGTCACATCGATCGCAAGCAAAAACTCCTGAAACGCACAACAGATAGCAGCACCGGTCACCGGCGCGGCAGAAACTCATTCTCTAAATTTTTGGTGACCTTAGGTCAATGTCTTAAAGGTCAAACGAGGTCATGAAGGTCAAATCGGGACAAATGTCATCATTTTTATATTTAACCTCTGTGACGTCACAGGTCAACTGCAATGTGTCTGAAAATATGTTTAGGGATGAACATCGACGCTGGCTACCAAATAGCGTTTGAATCGTCTCGATATGACTGTTTGTTCCGAAGATTCGCATCAAACAACAACAACAAATTCGCAACAACAAATTCACAACTAACTTCGCCGACTTCGATTCGGGCCGCCATTTTGGAATTCAATTCCATAAAACTCAAAAATTGAGCGACCAATTTCGATTTCTTACGTCAAACGATCCGCTATTGTGTTGCCGTAAATGTCGCACAAACACCACTGCCCTGCGCCGCTTCGTTTTCGAGATATTCACGAAAACATGTATGGGCACAAAAGTGCCCCCTCCAGTGCGCGTGTTAAGGCACGGTTAATTGATTCCTGGACTGCATTGGAAACTACCCTTGCTTCGTATTTTGTTATTGCATACTTACTCAGTGAAAATATGTTGTGTGGCATCAACGGCATGAAATTAATCCATATAATTTAGCTTTCACATAGCATATGTTATAGTATGGTTTGAATAATGTCTATTTATATCATATTCATCGAAAATTATAACGTTATAAATCGAACTAATACAAGTTATAAATATCCTGTGGTTTCACTTTCGAGCAACCAGCCAAAGTAGACTCTAATGTCGATGTCTCCAGTCTTGGTATGCTGAAACTTCTTCGTTGTCGTTCAAATATACCGTTCAATGTTTATTTCTTTCATTTGTCCTTGCATTAGCTGTAATGTGTAGGGGAGTGCGGAGTATGGCATCGTTTGCTTTTCTTCGATTGTAAACTGGCGGAAATATACTAGATATAAATTGTCGGTATGCTAACGATCTTCGGATGGGCCTTGCACTGCGCATATCATTGGCGAATTTGACCATGGTTAGCTAAGTCTCCACACTTGTCCACTCCTTCGCGACTAATCCCCACTGCTGACAACATATAGGCTGTCAGCGGTGTATATGTTACAGTACGTATAAGAAATCAGTGTAGATGCAAACAAACTAGTATTGATGCAAACGTCCTGTGGTCAAGATATAGATGCATACGTACTAGTTACATTGAAAACGTCCTAGGCGGATGCAACTGTATCCTGATCGGGGTCAGTATAGTGCTTAATACTGGGCTCCAGTACGTTTGCATCAATACTAGACAGTTGCAAACGTTACTGAAATTTTCAAAATAGGAAATAATTCTCTGAATGACTTGTGTATGTATGTTAAATTTACGGCCCATATGAAAACCCGCGTCGTATTCATACTGCCCGGTCAGTATGCATACTGACCGAAGAGCCGGTCAGTATTCATACTGCCCGCCGCCCGGGCAGTATCAATACTGACCGGCCTACCGGTCAGTATGTATACTGACCAGCCAATATGAATACAACACACTTTTTTGCTCACGGCCCATATACAAACCCGGGCAGTATGAATGCTGACCGGGCAGTATGAATACAACCCACCGTTCTGCTCACGGCCCATAAAAATATACATGGTCTGTTGAAAAAATGCTTTGCTGTGACTTCTTCCCATGAAAATCGATAACATGAATATTATTTTTTAGTTTTGTGCAAATTGTCTGTCGACTTCGAAGCGATGAAAAGTGTCATTGGCACTTCAATACGTTGTTCATTGAGGTTCCTATTTTACATTTCACTATGCAGCAAGCACATTTATAAGCGTCAGCTGATTGAGGGGGGGATAAAGCCTCTTCCTTTTTTCCTCTCTCTCGTTCCCATCACATATCGGTCAGGCGAGCTCAAATCAAAAATGGATTATCATACGTAAGTCTTTTTCGCGCAATCTCATTGTTTTGCTTTGGTCACCTCGGGTCAGGTCGTAACATAGGCGTAGGAGCCGGGGGGCGGGGGGGAACTGCCCCCCCCCCCCAACATTTGGATTTTAACATTAACGCCTATGGACGTTGCATGAAAGAATTCGACTTCACAAATGCTTTTGCCCCCCCCCAACTTCAAATGAGTTCCTACGCCCCTGGGTCGTAAGATCATGTTATGTGAGGTCACCTCCAAAACTGTGTAAAGATCATGTCACAGTCACAGGGCTTATCCAAACGATATGAAACTAACTGCATACAACGTATCCAGGAAAACTAACAGTGGCATTCCTTGAATCCTTCATTGGTTTGTAATGTAAGCTCACGAAAATAACCCAACCTTCGGCCACCGATAATACAAAATCGGAGATAGCAGAGATGCTGTTTTTGAATAACATGCAGTTAGTTTCATATCGTTT
>VOPJ01005350.1:0-11556 GCA_014673585.1 Semibalanus balanoides | reverse complement strand
ACGCGAAAATAGTGACCGGCGAATCATAATCTGGGGAAGGGTGTATTAGTGTGGTTGGGATGGTAAGGGATTTGGGTGGGTAAATACATGTAGTTCGTTAAGGGTAGCATGTTCGTGATTTCAATTGACATAACGTTGGACTTAAGCTTTAGACAAATTTCATATATTCATATATTTGACATAACCATCATATTACACACTGGAACTAATGAGGATCGGCAGTAATTTTTGGATCGGCTGTCATTTTTATTATACTTATATTATCAGTGACAAGAGAAGCAGAATACAGCAACAATACCATTTTATTGTTCAACTTTGCAGCTGGTGAGTAATAAAATGCAGATTTTAACATCAGCCATAGTAAGTCATATCGTCATATACCTATTCTTAAAGGAAATAGTTCACCTTCAACATGGGTTTTGAACTGAGATAGCAGTTTTGTAGCCTGTGTGAAAAACCCCTAACTGTAAGTTTTCTGGGCTGAAAGGGCTCTCCAAGCGAATATATTTGACTTTTTTGTCGAAGGGACTGTGGGCTCTCACACACCTGGGCAGAGGCTATTGTGGGCCTCACACGCCTGGGCAGAGGCTATACAGTAATCTTACGCGACTATACATTCGAATCTGGTGAATGGGGTTCAGATTGGCTGAGCCACGTTTGACGTTGCGGAGAGTACGCATATAGTTTTGATGAAATTAATATTAACGTCCTTTCTGTCCTGAATCGGCGCGATGTATGGCTATTTTTGACATTATGAAAAGAAGTTGTATTTGAAAATATAAATTCAAAAATTGTGTTTTGAAAAAAATCCAGTGAATATTTCCTTGAAACGTCATATACCTATCTGTACTAATTAACTCGTTGCATTGCCTTTTAGACACATCACCAATGCCTTATGCCACCAATGCCTTTTAGACACGCCACTCTATGGTCGAGAACACAATAGTGCAACTTTATAATAACTGCTTACGAAGTTAACTCTTTGAGGTAAATATGTTGCATGGATAGATTGTTGTCTTAAACAGTACTGCTTTTTCGTGTGCAATTTTTAGTTTAGTCAGTACAGCTAAAAAAACATGTTTCAAATGATTGGCTCTCAGGTAGTGATTATGAGATGTGGTGAAGTTTCCAAGTGACATTTGTTTATATGAAACAGATCATTTATCATTACATAAATATAATGCCTACATTTACTTTTGATACAGCAGATCTGAGTTCAAAAGCCTCACTCATGCTAATTGTACTTTTCTAGGTTGTATGCAGTGTTTTCATGGGCTTCCATGCCGTGTCGGCAATCTTTGACATGTTAAGTGACGTTTTTTGCAGGCATAAAATGAGTGACGGGTTGCATGCAGATTTGAGCAGCGATGACTTTGCTGGAAAATGGCCTGATGGTATAACACTTCAGGTACGAGGGGAGAAACATTGGCAAAGTTACCAAAATGTATCTCAATGATTTGTTAAAGATTACATCAGATATTTGTGGACGTGGGTTAGCAGCACTGGATGGTTCTTGGGGCACCAATCCGTGCATGACCTTTCCCAAAACAACCAGAACCAGTCATATTTATATGCTGGACACAAGCTTAGCATATTTTTATCATTCAAGTGCCTGTTTAAATCAAATCGTAATGCATAAGCCCGGGAACTACAATGGGGATTAAATAACATATTGTGTACGTTTTGCGTTAGCCAATTTATATGTCCTGGCCAGGCATGTAGCCAGCATTTTGCTCAGAGAGTGGCCATGTCGTCAGTGGCGGAATCGAATTTCGCTCCTCAGCCATATGTTGTTGACCGGGGGAGGGGGGGGGGGCTTATGGGGTTGTCGGGTCGTCAGAGAACCCCATTCTATATAGTGTAAATTTGTTTTGCTCAGGGGAGCATGGCCCCCGTGCCCCCTGGCTACGTCCCTGGTTCTGGCTGTCCTGGATCCAGCACTGCATATATGCATTGTATATAGACGACAAATTGAGAGCGTAGTGCTGTCCGCAAAGTGATGTGACGTCATGATTGGCCACCCAGTGACTGCCTCGGCTGGTCGGCCCCGTCGTAGGTTCTGGAAGTGGACACGGTGGACACGGTGGACGCGGTGGACGCGGTGGACGCGGTGGACGCGGTGGACCGAGGGACTGCCGCCGACGGCAGGCCGAGCCAGCGGGACAGCAGCAGCAGAGGTGTCGCCGGCCCGACACAGCAGGTGACCGTCACCGACACACGGCAGGTGACCGTCACCGACACACGGCAGGGCAGCGGACAGAGGAGCCGGCGGACCAGCCGACAGGACAGCCGACAGGACAGCGGACAGGACAGCGGGCGGGACAGCAGGCGGGACAGCGAGCGGGACAGCGGACGGGACAGCGGGCGGGACAGCGGGCGGGACAGCGGACAGGGCAGCGGACAGGACAGCCGGCGGACCAGCCGACAGGACAGCCGACAGGACAGCGGACGGGACAGCGGGTGGGACAACGGTCAGGGCAGTCCGCACGCCGACAGGCAAGATAGCAGGCCGGACAGGCTGCTGGACAGTCGGCGTGACGTCAGACAGGACAGCAGAGCTGAGGAAGACAAGATGTGCGTCAAAGTCAACCCTATGGCAGCATCGGACCCGGCAGCAGGCCTGAACTGGACGGTTGGCAATGGCGGCTCTGGCGGCAGTCACGGCGGCAGTCACGGTGGCAGTCACGGTGGCAGTCACGGTGGCAGTCACGGTGGCAGTCACGGTGGCAGTCACGGCGGCAGTCACGGTGGCAGTCACGGTGGCAGTCGGCGGCAGTCACGGTGGCAGTCACGGTGGCAGTCACGGTGGCAGTCACCGTGGCAGTCACGGCGGCAGTCACGTTGGTAGTCACGGTGGCAGTCACGGTGGCAGTCACCGGCGGCAGGTCACGGTGGCAGTCACGTTGGCAGTCATGGTGACGAGTGGGGCGAATTCTGTCGCATCTGTCACGACGGTGACGACAAGCTGCCCCTGGTGACCGCCTGCCGCTGTACCGGCTCAATGCAGCACGTGCACAACGTGAGTACCCGCCACACTGTACTCAGCTCTGAATAGGATTGTTAAATAGGGAAGTTGGGGAAACGCTGCGCCGTCCCGGTGCTCGGCGCCACCTTCGCCGTGCCGCGGGGGTGTTTAGGTACTCCCTTCGATTTCGGCTTCTATGGGACGTAGACCAGACTTGTAACTGACTCAGAGTTGAGTCATGAATCGATTCATGAGTCAGACATTTTTGGATGAGTCATGAGTTGAGTCGACTCAATTTTTAAAAGCGGGACTTGAGTCAAGACTTCGAGTCGATTAAATTTGGTTTAAATAGAACTTGAGTCAAGAGTTGAGTCAGTTCTTCGGTTGTGAGTCAGACTTGAGTCGACCCAAACAAATGTGAGTCAAATGCAACAGGGACATTGGGGACATTGTGGACTAAGGGGGCATTGGAGATTAAGGGGGCATTGTGGCCACGCCCCTTCACCTGAGCAAACCAATTTACACTAAAAAAGAATGCGATTTATCTGACACCCGACCCTACCCCCAGCGGCCAACATCAAGTAAAAATGAAACTAGTGATGAGAGAAATTGAGTCGACTCAAGTGTATTTTTGAGTAGAGTCGAATCAATTTGTTAAAACTGCACTTAAATCAAGAGTCGAGTCGATTCATTTTCATAAACAGCTCCTGAGTCAGGAGTCGAGTCGATTCATTTTTTTTGTTTGTTAATTGAGCACTTAAGTCAAGAGTTGAGTCAGTTCTTCGGCTGCTGAGTCAGACTTGAGACGACTAAAAAAAATGTGAGTCCTTACAAGTCTGTTCAGAGGTCATCAAATGTCAAAAGTGCGTATTTTGAAAATTGCTTTAATTTAATAACTTTTTACCTAATACAAATAGAGTCATTAGTTAAACACCATCGTGTTTTTATCGTCAAGGAGCTTTAAAATAACTATAGCGGTGACTTGGTTACGTCATCTTAAAAAATGATCTCAGGTCAAGGTCATTTCGTGACCCAGGTAGGTCATGTTGCACTTTGAGCGATTTGACTCGACGAGACAAACACAATGGCGCAATCTGAACGTCGCTATCTTTATTGTATCATTAGTTATTAGTAAACAAAATGCTGGTGACCTTAGATGACCTCAGATGATATTGCATAGGTCACTAGGAAACAAATGCACCCGGGTCATCAAGAATGAGCTAAAATAACATGATTCTGCAATAATGGGTCTGATTCAATGCATATCCTCTGAAAATGAAGCATTTGTATATTTTCCCGTCCACTTATAATGGGGAGGTCATGAAATTTACCTGACCTTAGTTAACCGATACAAAACATCAGAGAAATATGAATTATACGCACTAATGAACTTATTAAATCATGTAAGTATCAAATATATTGAACAAAGATTGTGGCTATGGCACCCCCATAAACATTACTGGAGGAAAGGTCACTTGACGTGACCTTGTGACCTGACCTGAGATGACCTGAGATGCACACTTGCACAACATGTGGGAATTCCATGTCTAAACAACTGTGCCACAAAATTGCGGCGTGCAGCGCCGCCGTGCTTCCGCTATCGTCGAAAAACCTGAAGGAGTTGCCTAAGCGCCCCCGGCATGGCGCGGGTTAAGCTGCACTCACAAAAAAATCAACACCCGCGCCATGTGTCAACACCCCTAGCCCGTGTGATGCCCACACAAACCTAAAAATACGTTGACTGGGAGGTGTTTTTATTGTCACTAGAGAGGCTTACCGCAACATTCGTGATCACCGCTGCATGGGTGATCACCGCTGCATGGGCAACGCTGCATGCTGCATATTTTTATCTCTCCATGGAAAGAAAAACATATTTTTAGTAAGCTTCGGCAATGTCGAAAATATGCAAAAATGTCTATAAATTGAGAAAGTGAACACATGAAATGTTTTTTCTTCTTACTGTGCCCGCTTACGAACTTACGAATCGACACAAAGCTAGACTGGATTCACTTTGGGAACACCTTACCTTCCTTATCTGTCACTGGCTAGTATGATCAATGATGTAATGTGACAGCATGTTCAGTATGTACTCTTTAGGAGTGTGGGTCCTACACAGGGGTGTATTTAAGGGGGGCCACTGCACCATGGTCTCCCCTTGGGCGCCGAAGGCGCCCTCATTGGCAGAAGTTTTAGCTATTTTGTAGAACTTGTCATTTTACGTGTTTTGATTTTTGTACTTGCAATTTGCTTCATACAATATTTTTGACGATTTTGTCCAACATTTAGCTATTTTTGACCAAAAATGTCATGTAGTGACGTCACCCAAATCGGTATATTTCATTTTTGTTCGATGCAACTGCTATTTTTCATAATTCATAGACACGTAAAACTTATGTGCACGAAGGCAGGGGAGATTTGTATCATCGGCAGGGTAACCTAAAACCAGGGGCGTATTTAGGGGGGGGGTCACCGCACCATGGCCTCCCCCTTGGGCGCCGAAGGCGCCCTCATGGACCGAAGGCGCCCTCATGAACTGAAGACGCCGAAGGGCGCCTTCAGTTCATGAAATGCGCTTTACATTCAGGCGAAGGGCGCCGAAGGCGCCCTTCGCTTAATGTTGAGGCGCGTTTCCGGCTGAATATGAAGTGCGCGTTCCACTTGAAGTAAGGCGCTTCTGATGCACCGAAGGCGCCCTCGCATAATTTTAAAAGCGCCCTCCCAAATACTTCCAGAAGGCGCCCTCCAATACACCTCTGAAGCGCCCCTAACTACATTAGCTCCGAAGGCGACCTCCAATACACATCTAAAAACGTTTTTTTCACATGTATTCAAAAGGCGCCCTTTGATAAACTTCTGAAAGCGCCCTCCCAGATATACCTCCAAAGGCGCCCTCCCATATACCATCGCAAGGTGCCCTCGATACCAAATATTGAAGGCGCCCTGCATACTACCTCCAATAGCGGCCCCCCATGCACATTTTTGAAAAACGTTTCCCAAATACTATACAATTGCGGGGCTCCAAAGGCGCCTTCCATAGTCGTCTCCATGGCGCCCTCCCTATACCTTCAAGGCGTCCTTGTGAATACACTTTCGGATGTGTCCTCCGATACATATACGAAAAGGTAATGAAGGCGCCACTCCGATACACCTCTGAATACGCCGACGTCCCACATTACGCTCCAAGCGCCACCGATACGATTTCACTTCTGAAGGGCGCCCTCTCACATAGATCCAAAAGCTTCCTCAGATTACATATCCTCCGAGGCCCGAGGGGCCCTCCCATTTAAACCCCCAAAGGCCGTCATTTCGCTGAATTGAGGCGAGGCCGCCCTCTGGTCTCACAGAGGGTGTCTCTTGAGATATTTGGTAGGGCGCCAACGGAGATGTATCGTAGGGCGCCTTCAGAGGCGTGTGGGAGAGCGAGTTTTTAAAATTGTATCTATCGAAGGTTACCTTTGGAGTAATGTGGGATGGCACCTAAAGAAATGCATTTCAGGGCGCCATTGCAGGTATGTGGTGGCATGTAGGGCGCCGTCGGAAATTTATCGGAGCCCCTCCCCCCCACCGCTCAACAACATCTTTCGCTGAAGGCGCCCTCATATGTGGGTTTGGCGCCCCCTGAGGGCTTGGACCCCCCTTGGCGGACTTCTAAATACGCCACTGCCTAAAACCGTTGGAACTTGAATATGTCTGAACGTATTACGTATGTGTAAAGTTGAGATTTTACATGTTAAACCAACTAATTACCTTTATTTTCCCTTAACATTAAGGTGTTCCGATGTTACAAATAGACACAGCGATTTTTTACAGACAAAAAGTCACTTGGGTATTATTGGACACAAACAGTAAATTCTGAATCCGGTCCTAGTCCAGTTCATATTCAAACCATCAAACGAATCCACCAACAAACAAATTTAAGTTTATTCCAACGCAAACGAACGTTCCTGTGGAACGCTCCTTGACACATTTCAGTTCTCAAAAACGATATAATTACTTCACAGAAGCAGTCAGCTCTACATCCTTGAAGATGGGGTACTGTACCGCTCGCTTTGTGCAGGTCGGGTTAATATCGGTTCCGATACAAAAAAGAAATGATTGTCCTTCGAAGTGTGGCGAAATTAATGCGACAGTCATGTTTTACACAATAAGCGTGGTCACAATTTAAATCTAAAATGGATTTTGAAGAGAAAAAACACACCAATGACTTGCAAAAGCACTCAAGCTGTGTAGGATTAGCTTATACATCAGTGACATCTATGTGAAGAAAAAAGCGGATTTAATTAATAATTTCTTGCGGATGAGCAGATCACCGTGAACGTGGGACAATAGGATCCCAATAAAAAACATTCAGCACCGCCTTTTTTGAAAATAAAATATCTTGCAGTTCAAAAGAAAACGACGTGTCCGATATTAGCCACCAGCCAATATTACCCAAAGTTCCCCTTTGCCAAGTTTCACGTCGATATCTGCAACGCTTTGGAAGTTATTGAGGACAAACCGAGGTCGGCGCGGTCGAGGTTCGACCCGACAAACCGAGGTCGAGGTTGGATCCGACCCGTCCCTATGCGGTCGTGGGCTATGCTTCGTAATTTTGGACATGGTATTGATACTCAAAAGTTGGGGGGGGTAATTCCCCCCACTCAAAAAGCTGGAGGGGCAGTTGCCCCCTGTCCCCCGGCTCCTACGCCTATGCCCACAAATATGCACACCACGATGCATTCGGTACTCAATAGATTACAAGTGTGCTGTGAAGCAGTCAACAGATTAGGCCTGTGATGCGGTGCAGTCTATCTACATTACCTATATAGAAAACTCACGGCGGTGCAGTCTGCCGATCGGAGGTGTACTGCAGTGCAGTCTGCCTATCGAAAAAGTATTGCGGTGCAGTCTGCCGATCGGATGAGTATTGCGGTGCAGTCTGCCGATCGGAGGAGTATTGCGGTGCAGTCTGCCGATCGGAGGAGTATTGCGGTGCAGTCGGATAATTATTGATGCATTGCGGTGCAGTCTCCCGATCGGAGGTGTACTACCGACTACGCCATGTATTGTCCAGCGTGTTTAGTGGTCACTGGCCATACCTCCTGGTAAGCAAATTTGTAGATTTCATTAATAAGGACCAGATGTACGGTGCGCATGCTGAATACGTAGGTACCAGTGATTACAGTCCTGTGTCAGGATCTTAGTTGGTGAAAATGTCGAGGGCGTGGCTTACTTTAAGTTACCCCATTGCAATTTTTGACAAATTTTATTCCATAGAAAAACGGCACATGAAGCTCAAATAAAGTGATTTGGCTAGCGTCAAAATGTTGACCGTTGAATTAGCTATCTGACCATATATCGATTTTTAGGTCTGGGTTAGTTAATGACCTCTTAGGAACGAAAGTCCTCAACATAGATGATAATAAAAACATCAAAGTTAGAAATTGGTGATTGTAAATAAGGAGACGTGTTCATAGACCAGTTTTGTCTCAGAAATACAAAAAAGTACTTATTTGTTTGCATCTTGTCCAAAATAGTCCAAAAAAGTGAATTTAAAAAATGACGTCATAAGTTTCTTATGCTTAGTGAGCCATCACTCCGTCAAAATGAGAGTATTGCTTTGAAATTTTGTTTGAGTTTTCTCCATACTCTCTCAAAAAATATTCTCTCAAATATTTTCCGGTTTCTTGAACATCTGTGAAATTTTCGATTTTGTAGTGATTTTCCCCCAAAAATCAGTTTTTCTTATTTTTGGGGGTCAAAACCAAAATGTTTGAAAATTTAAGATTGACATTTTAAAGAAAATGTAATTTTACATCTTAGGCGTTTTTTGTTTGCAATTTGCTGCAAAGCCCAGTTTTCTACGATTGTCCCAATACTATTACTTTTCCACGAGCATGACGTCACTAAAACGCAATTTTTTCCAAAATTTGTCAACCAATTTTAATTAAATGTTTCCAGCATGCGTATAATTGTTAGAAACTCAGTTACTGAAAACTTCAGCACGATCGGCGGTATTTGTAAGCAGTTATTCAAGAAAAACCTCAGGGGGGGGGGTCGCTTTAGGACCCCCGTAGGGCGAGGGTTAAATACATGACAATGTACTCATAAACATTTAGTTGAACCGTTTCCCATAATCAGTAAATAACACTTCAGAAAACCGCGAAGCATTCGGCGGATTAAATTAACCTCCTGCGACGACGTATTTAGTTTAAGTGCGATTTGCTGAGAGGTAATTCAACGAGATGTATTTAACGTGAAAAGTCCATTGCGAGAAATTCGTTCATGACAAATGATGCATTCGAACCAGTTATCACCGAAATTTAGGATTCCAAGCGGTTGCTTTCCACAGAAGAGATGCAGCTCATGTAAACGACGAAATCCCCAGGAAAGGCGACCTGGCTGGTGGCTCAACTATGACTTATGCTTGTTGTATTAATGTCGTAGGTATCCAAATTCTTGAGCGATGAATGACCTGTGCATGTCCTGTGCTGGTGCATTTCAGGAGTGTCTGATTCGTTGGATCCTGAGCTCCTTCAACACCCACTGTGAGATCTGCCTGCACCGGTATTCGGATAGGCACAACAGGTGAGATCTGCCTGCACCAGTATCGGATAGGCACAACAGGCAAGATCTGCCTGCACCAGTATCGGATAGGCACTACAGGTGAGATCTGCCTGCACCAGTATCGGGTGGCACAACAACAGGCGAGATGCTGACCTGCCACCGGTAATCGATAGGACAACAGAGTGAGATTCTGGCCTGCACCAGTATCGGGCTAGGCACAACAACAGGCGAGATCTGCCTGCACCGGTATCGGATAAGGCACAACAGTGAGATCTGCCTGCCCTGTATCGGATAGGCACAACAAGTGAGATCTGCCTGCAACCAGTATCGGATAGGAACAACAGGTGAGATCTGCCTGCACCGGTATTGGATAGGCACCAGGCTGAGAATTCTGCCTGCCAGTATCGGATAGGCAAACAGGCAAGATCTGCTGCACACAGTATCGGATAGGCACTACAGGGTAGATTGCCTGGCACCAGTATCGGATAGGGCACAACGGTGAGAATCTGCTGCAACAGTATCGGATAGGCTACAGGTGAGATCTGCCTGCACCAGTATCGGATAGCACAACAGGTGAGATCTCAGATCTGCCTCACCATATCGATAGGCACTACAGCGAGATCTTGCCCTGCACCGGTAACGGATAGGCACAAAGGCGAGATCTGCCTGCACCAGTATCGGATAGGCACAAACAGGTGAGATCTCCTGCACCAGTATCGGATAGAGCACAACAGGCGAGATTCTTGCCCGTGCACCAGTATTCGATAGGCCTACAGGTGAGATCTGCCTGCACCGGTATTGGATAGGCAAACAGTGAGATCTGCCTGCACCGGTGTCGATAAGGCACAACAACGTGAGATCTGCCTGCACCGAGTGTCGGATAGGGCACAACAGGCGAAGATCTGCCTCAACCAGTTAATCGAAGCACAACCAGGTGAGATCTAGCCATGCACCAGTATCGGAATAGGCACAACAGGCCGAGATCTGCCTGCACCAGTAATCGGATAGGCAAACAGGTGAGATCTGCTGACCGGTATCGGATAGGCACAACAGTGAGATCTGCCTGCACCAGTATCGGATAGGCACAACAAGTGAGATCTGAGAGAGCTCACCGGCCACTGTAGCGTATTCTATCAACGCAGGTTTAGGAACTCGCCGACGAATAGCGGAGCACATATGGAAGTTTAAGTGCATGCACCTGTAAGTACGCAAGCATGTTTTAAGCACTAGCGGATCGAGGGGGTGGGGGCTTTGAGGACCATGGCCCCCAAACCGCCTGAAATCGGCGCAAAATGTACACATTTTCTGATATTGAAGAACATCTAATAAACAACTTTTACTAAGGAAAGTTTGTTTAAATCAGCTATCAATCCATAAGCAAGCGAAATCCGATGAGTTTTTATAGTTGTGTTCGAATTTGAGGAATTTGGCCCCAAATCACCGTTCTGGATCCACCAATGGTTTTAAGTCGCTCTCGACGACTGAAATGTCAATCGCTACTCCTCCAGTTGTTTGTAGCATATGCATCATTGATAATAGGTTTGATCGCAAAGGAATTTTTGCTGATTACAATAATCTCACGAGTGCGTGTGTCGGGTGGTCAGGGATGCGGCTGCCACATCGCTGGAAGCTCCCGGTGACGGACGGCGTCGAGCGGTACCACATGCTGCTCTGTGTGGTGGCGCTGGTCGTGCTGGCCGGCGTCATCTCCTTCCTCATCTACGTCAGCACCGACGAGGGACGGGAGGCGCGCACCTACCGCAACAGCCCACTCGGTCAGTCCTACAGAGCCTACAGCCCACTCGGTCAGTCCTACAGAGCCTACAGCCCACTCGGTCTAGTCCTACAGAGCTAAAGCCACGCTCAGACAGACCATCTAGCCTACAGCCCACTCGGTCAGTCCTACAGAGCCTACAGCCCACTCGGTCAGTCCTACAGAGCCTACAGCCCACTCAGTCAGTCCTACAGAGCCAATAACCTGCCCACTCGGTCAGTCCTACAGAGCCTACAGCCCACTCGGTCAGTCCTACAGAGCCTACAGCCCA
>VOPJ01005348.1:0-11540 GCA_014673585.1 Semibalanus balanoides | reverse complement strand
TGGGCCCTGTGATTAAACAGCTTGTATTCAATTGTGGGTCCAATACGATCAACGGTGCGCCGTCGTTGCTTGCGCGCGTGAGCCATTCGTTTAACCCTATTCCGGGACGGATACAAAGTATACGAATCGATCGTGGGGGGGGGGCTTATTCGGACCCCTTCAGATCTCAGCTACCACAAGAGCTGAGATCTGTCATGTAAAGAAATCATACATTTCTTTGGGTTGGTAGGGTCTACAAATCACTTTATTTTGTGAAATTCTAATGATCCTGGGTCAATATCGTCCAGGTCAAATGATGTCATCAAAGGTACAATACTTGCCAAAATATGACAGTTTTTCACGAACCTTGCCATTATCTCGGAAACACTATGGCAACGACTGGGAGGCAATCCGAAAAAGCACTGAAGCCGATTTCCAATCTGTCTTTCGCTAACATGGCATCAGAAGTGAGCCTCAGGTCATCCAGTTTGTCTATAGAATATAAGGCATCCAATGTAAACAAACCCTGTTTTTCAGCAACAGTTATTCGTTACAAAAACTTCTTCCCTAAAACACATTATAAATAACTTATTTTACACCCACTGTTTTTCTCGTCATCACAGTTTGAATCATACAAATTTGGTCGATTTCAAAATTTGACCTCGGTTCAAGGTCAAGGTGATATAAGTTGGTCAAATTGCATATGAAAAGATGCGGCTTGACGAGATAAGCGTTTGTGCACTAAAAGCGAGTCGCTACGGTCATTCTGTCACGAGTTATTGACCAAAAGTGTTTGTTGCCTTATATGACCTTTCAAGAGGTCACTGGCTAAAACTTGCATCTGGATCAACGGAAAGGGCCTTGGATGACATTATACTGAAATTGAAATAATTGGATTGATGTAATGTGTTTCATAATGGATTTGAATTCTTCACCATACATTTATCATGGAAGGTTAACATTTTACCTGACTTCAGGCCATCAAGTATAAAGATATCGACCTTATACTTTTCAAACATATTTATTAGCATGTATTTCGTTTATTGGCTCTTGCATTTTATGTTTTCATTTATTGGTTATTTATTGGCTCTTGCATATATTCCGTTTTATGAAACCTCATAAAAGTAATAACCTTATACAATTTGAAATAAAATAGAAATAATACAAACCGTAGCCTCATATTATTAAATATATTGATGAAATGAATCAAAAGAGATAAAAAGAGAGTCATTTCATCAACATATTGATTAATATGAGTCTATGGTTTGTATTTTTTATATTTTACATTATGAACCTAAAAAACGCTATGCTACATAATCTATCACAAATTCAAAATAAAAACAAGTTTTCAAACATTTGGAATTTCAAAAATCAACATTTTGAAATTTTGAGTTAGCCATCCGAAAAATCATTCAGTTATCTATCGATGAATTTTTTCGCTAATACTTTTCTAAAACAAACAACTCTCCACGACTGATCACCCAATACCCATGCAAAGGTTTTAGGTAAAAATGGCCGAACATGCCCCCTAAAAACGGTCCTGGACCCCCTCCTAATGCAGCGTAAAAAATACCATTCAATGTGCAATGAAATGTTAGGAAAAGCCAACAAGTTTAACGTTTCTTTGGTTGAATATTCTGTGAACTGTACGCGAAAAACCTCGGAGGGGGCGTTTCGGCCCCCTGACGCTAATAGGGTTAACATAGGAAACGGAAAATGTGGAAATCGCGAAAAACAGGCAGCCTCCGCGTCGATCTCGGGCCGATATCTTGGCAACCGAGGGTCGCAGTGTCATGCGATAAACACGCTCCGATAGAGATTAGATTAGTCTGACGTATTACATGTCGTTCAGGTCGAAGCACGTGTTACGTGGAGAGTAATGACCATTAACATAATATAATTATCCTTTTCAGTTTAGACATCGGTGCTCGGAAACTGTTAGACATAAAACGCTGAAACAGGCACCACTCTGCAGGGAAATATACATTATACATTTTTCAAATTATTTGCGCAACACAAACTGTTCGATAACTATTAAAACAAGGTTGTCAGGCGTTTAAATTGAAATTCAATATTTTAACAAAATTGGGAGGCTTCTGAAATGTAAGCTTTCACTCAAAACGCCCTTTCAATATTATAAAATATATCAAGGGATATATTTATGTGTTCAATGGTTTTGCCACATTCCAAGCTATGAACATGACAAGTTTTAAAAAATTAGCACGCGCATATTGAAGCACGAGCTAAAATCCATATTTTTTATTCGGACATCCTGTACCTCATCTTATAAAAGAGCTCAATAAGCAAAGAGCAGGTTTGTGGCTAGTTCCACGAACCTATGGCTAAAATTTCAAAGCAAATGTAGATCATCAGTTCATACATCAAAACTAGTAACTACATTTTCATACAAACTACTTTTCATCAAAACGTCGTATCTTAGTCAACATACATGACACAAGCAGACAGCAGCAATTGTGTGTTTAATCCCAGCAATTGTGTGTTTAATCCATCCATGTTTAATCCAGTTGCCTGCGCGCCGCGCCCGCGAGCGGCTGCGGCGCCAGCGCTCTCCACCCTCCCCTCCCGGCACCATCTACCGGTGCCAAGTATGAACGGAACCGTGTGACTGTTGTGAGTGTGTGCTGTGTGGCTTAAGTGAGCTCTGCGCGAATGACTTCAACGTTGTGCTACTCGAAATTCGAAGACTTCTACATTCGCCAATGAGAATATGATCTTCCCGACAGAACACTACATTTTTCTGCGGAGTGTCTCAGGAACTAGGGAGACAGGATGATAGCTATTTGGGAGGGGGAAAGGGAATTTGTGAGCAAATACCATTTTGTCGTCTCGCCTCATATTCTGCACCCAGCTGGCTATTATTAGTTCATCTTCTCATCAGCCGGTCTGATAGACCACGAACAACAAGCACGCCCGGACATGTGACCTTAACCGCGCTCGGCACAGGTCGCGTCCCAGCGGACCAATCGGCAGCCGCGACTGGTCGGTACGCACTACGCACACAGCCACAGCCCGCGGCGGACGAGGAGCAGCGGGGACGCCCGGTGCCGCGGCGGCACCTGTGGAGTGCCAGAGGCAGGATCGCGCCCCAAACATCCGTACTGTGCACTTGATGTGGTTCTCGTGGACCTGACTTCTGCCACTGTTGTTGCTGTGTGTGCGTGACACCCTTTGATACCCTGACTTATCTGACAGATCATAAAAGCCATAAGTTTATTGTGGAAGATTCATAATCAAAGTCTATGTCTATGTCTTTTAAGCCGTTTGCACATGTCAGGGGTCCGCTCACATCTTAGAGAGAGCTAAAAACATTGCTGCCCAGAGCTCAGTCTTATTTATTAGCAGGTACGTAGATCACCGAAAAGTTCCACGTTCAAGAGTAAGCCGCGACTTTTTTCCTGTTCCTTTCAGCTCGTTGACGCGATATAGGCTGTACGCAATTCAGCACCGTTTGTGCGGCCCAGGCCATTGCTGGACACTGCCACATCTCCTCCAGATGAATTATGTAGTCATATTGGGAAGCGGGGCAATATGGGGATCCTAAGAATCTCTGCCTACCACTGCTTAAACTGCTTAACACGCGCCCTTGGAGGGCCTCTGGCTTTCCGAGGTCAGGAACCCGCGCTAAGCAGAGCTTGTTGCACTGGTCCTGACCACCTACCCGATCGCTACTAATACTACTAATATCGCACTAATATCATCCGATATCACTAGACACGCACTAGTATCATCCGAAGCGAGGTTCCCCGTCCTGCGATGGCACCATTGCACACCGGCTGCGTCTGTGGTGACCGACTCTGACCCCGGCTGACCTGCGTTTGTCCAGAGCAGTCGAGCAGATGAGTGCCGGTAGTCTTCTCAAAGCGCCCCAGCGGCATGACGTCACCGGCCGCCGTTCCGCGTGCCTGCAGCAGCACACCCCTGAACGGCCTGTCTCCACTGACAGTGACGAGCCACTGTCCGGGGCCGCTGGCGGATGTCTCAGTGGTCAGACGGAACGGAGCCGGTCCCTCCTGAGGCAGGTGGGAGCCGTGCCGGGGCCGCATGCTGGTGCAGGCGTCGGCTGGGGCGCCGTCAGGCAGACCGCTGACGGGGCCGACCACCAGCTGGAGTAGCAGCGGCGCCAGCAGCAGCAGACGCCGCCCTGGATAGTCACGATGGTCGCCTGAAATCACGTGAACCGCATCCCTGTTACGATCGAGACCATGGACACGGCCGGGAACGGAACAGACCTAGATTATATGGCGAGACGCACGGAGGCGGTGCGGCGGCGGCACGTCAACAAAACGCTGGCCTTGACCAGGTTATACAGTCAGCTGGTCGGAAGACGTAGGTATTTCCGAAGTGTCTATTAGCCCGCGAGTTACTGGGGTATATTCTGTAACGCGACTTACTGGGGGAGGGGGATTATTTATAGCCCCCCCCCCCATCACCCTGTGATCTGCGGCACACAATACCGATCTTAATGCAAACGGCATTCGATAGCCCTGCAAAACTTATCTGCAAAAACCTGATATTGTTAACCTTAGGGTCACCGATGACGTCACAGGTCACGTCAAAGACAAAATGTTTAACCGTGTCATTTTAGTTCGATGGATGGAATTGTCGCGTAAAAATGCGATATTTAACTCATAAGCAGTTGATAAATCGGTATGATTCGTCTATCTGACACATCTTAGTACCATTCTAAGCTGCTGATGAACTTAGATCAGGTCGAGGTCATCCGAAGTCACGAGGTCAAACTTCAGATTACGATCATTAGCAATTGTAATACATGTTTATTGGTTCGTTTTTTGGTTTAGAACGCGAAAAATGACCCAAGATCATTGTTTGTTCCTTATGAATAGAAGCATAGATAACAGGAGACTCCTGTTATCTCCTGTTATCTATATAGATAACAGGAGTCTCCTGTTATCTATGATAGAAGAAAAAACAAAACACGGAAATGCAATTTGTATGCACGGTAATGTTGTAGAGATGGTCGAATCTTGTTTTTGAAAGGTCGTAAGTCAGTCATTTTTCAAGATATCGGCTCCAAACTTGATACACATATTCATTGGACTTATTTCGATCATAAACGATCTTTTTTTCTTTTCGAAAATTTGTAAAAATAAAAAACTTTTTTGGTTTCTCAAATTCAACTTCAGTAAATTCAAAAATTTTGAGACGAGGTTGATAGCCGAGTTAATACATCTGTCATTTTGGTATATCGACAATTCTGCATTCTATCTTAAAAAGCTGTTTTTCTCTCTTTTAAAACAGCGTTTTCCGCAAACCCTTCATTTTCAACCAAAAATGCAGAACATGACGTTACTCTGACGTAGTTTACCGTAAACCTATCATAGCCTTATTGTTTACTTCTGACAAAATGTGTAAAATTGACGTGAGACAAGGCACTGCAAGTTTGGTGACGATACCGCTGTTGGTTTAGATATACTCCCTGCCAAAAATACAACGGAGGAGGGTTATAAAGTAGCCCCCCCCCCCCTCCAGTACACTGGCGGTTAATTATGAAATTGTCATGCCCATTGCCCAGTGCCCAAACAAGCCCAACAGAAGCCCTGCTGCGTATTGGACGCGGGCGTGGACATGCCCAGTGCCCACGAGCCAACAGAAGCCTGCTGCGTATTGGACGCGGGCGTGGACTGGCGGATCTAGGAGGGGGGGATCGAGCCATAACCTTCAAAACTGAAATGGGAGCGAAATTGACTCATTTCCTGATAAAGAAGAATTCAAGGAATCGAGGCAGGGACAAATCGAGATGATCAACACCTGCATACCTCGAAGAGGTCAGTGGCAGAAATGCCAGTCCATTTCCCAGGGACAGCACACTTCAGCTGAACGGTGCAGGCCTGCCGATCAATGCGTGACGCGTGACCGTATCGACCCGCATCATTAGTGGAACTGGACAATGGCTACTGCGCGGTCGGTAGCCGAACACGCCTAGCCAAGTTCCTTTGTGCACACCAGCTTCGTACGCCCACCAATGTTGAATAGATCGGTCTTGTTTCCGTTTGGGACCGGTCGGGCACGCTCAATACACTGCCAAGTCGATGAAACTAGCACGAAATGCCTGAGTCCTGCACCTTACGGTCGCTGCCTGCAAAGGTCATTGTGGACGCAGCTTTCATAAAGCTAGTCTGAAACCTTTTTATCGGATTTGGAGTCAGCACCCTCTGCTTAACCCGCGCGGCATAGGGGGGTAAATTTTACCCCCCACCTCCCGGGTTTTCTCAATAACTTGAAAACTATCACAGATAGTGACACCAAATTTTAGGTACTTTATGCAGCATCAATTTTACGTCTCTACCAAAAATATACCGAAAATGATGCAGAGCATTGGGAGATGATGGCGTTTTAATGACGTCATGTCATGTTATTTTGGTTGAAAAATATAAATGTTTGAGGAATTGTAGAAAATATAGCTTTCAAGCAAGTTGCCAACCGAAAACGTCAAAAGGAATAAATTTATATTTTATACAATATGGCCTACTCGCATTTCCTAAATTGTTGGTTTTTAACCCATCAAAATCGCCAGAACATATTTTTTTCTTCGGAAATTTCACCTTAAAATCAAACCTTTTCAAGATATTAAAACAAGGGATATATTTTAGAGAACCGAGTATTAGAGATACCTAAATCAAATTTCAAAGAAATATCTTTATCCTTTCAGTGATTTGATTGTTTTCCCAACAGATAAGTACCTAAACTAATGATGTCATTTTTTAAATACAGTTTTTTCTGATCTTTGATTAGATACCGATAAATAAATTTCATTCGCTGTCATTATAGATCAATACTGATCTATTAACATGCCTCGGCTTATTCATATAATTTCATGTAACCCGGCAGTCAGGGGTCATTTCTGTACACGAGTCACTGGGGGGGCTTTTTAGGCCCCCCTGTATCTTCGGAACCAATTAAGACGAATCGCGCTGAACCACAACGGCAATCGATAGGCCCAGGGGACAAATTCATCGACGTAAAATAATTTGTGTTTCCCTAGAGTCGAGTGGATGACGTCACAGGTCAGGTCAAAGCAAAATTTACAGACAAAACTTGTATTAGTACCATATTGTTCCATTCAAAGCAATTGTGAACCATGATCACCCACGATTGCTCTCAGATGTATAGCACACATCCAGGAATGAAGCTAATCGGGGATTTTTGGCAAAATTTCAAGTCAGGTCAAGGTCCACACAACGTCACGATGCCAAAAAAATACGAAAGTCATGCAACATATGTCGTGTACATACTATTTTACGGTGTAGGACACACAATTGGTACTCATCTTTACCACCTGATTTAAGGATACGTAATGAACAGGTCAAGAAAAGGTCAAGTCATGTCAACAAAAGGTCAAAATTTGCAATGATTTATACAGTAAAACAATACATTTTTATAGACCGGTTCTGTCTCAGAAATACAGTTGCTGCTCTTTATTTGTCTGTATCTGGTCAAAAAAGGACACAAAAATGAAATTTCAAAATTTGACGTCGCGAGTTACCCATACCATAGATGTCATCACTCAGTCGAAAATACATATATCATTTTGAAATTTGGTATGGTTGTTAAATATGTATAGTTATTTTACATATGTTCCGGTTTTTTGAATATCTTAAAAAGTTTTGATTTTTTGTCGTTTAAAAAAAGTAAACTTTTGAAATTTTTTGGGTCAAAAATCACTTTTTTCCAGAAATCTGTGATAGCTATATTGTAGCCCTTGACATTTGCTATCTTCTCCTTTTTCGGATTCCATTATGTCTATTACATGACATTCGTACAGTCCCCAATGTTTAGCTGATTTTGGTGTCAAAATCGTGTGTAGTAACGTCATTAACTTAGCTTTATCTAAAAAAAAAAAATCTGACGAAATTAAACAAAAAAATGCAAAGGGTGTGAAAAAGATGCCCGGTCAGGTACTATAATTTGGGCGTTGATAGCTGCATTGTTTCGTTAGATACATTAGATATTCCTTCGGGGGGGGGCTAAAAAAAGCCTCCTCCCCATTGACTCGCGGGTTGACGTTCATATTGACATAAATATATTAACAGTCAACTACTCATATTAATTTAATTTAAATCTCTTCATATTAATATTATTAATTTAATAATAACTTTATCTGAAATTACTTCAAAATTAATTTTGGCAACACATAAATTAGAATTCAGAATTCAGAATTCAGAATATATTTACATGAGGTCCACGACAAGGTGGCTTTTCACCACATGCACGTCGACATAGTTAAAAGGTATATGGGAGGTGTGAAGCGTCGAAGTATAAACTAGCAGTGCTACATGCAGGACCGAGTCCGCGCACGATGCATCTTGAGCGACCGTCAGTGGCTTTCACTGCGGCTCAAAATCTCGCGTTTAGATGTGTAATACGAGATTGCTTCGCCTACTATTCGCCTATTAGGAGACTGGTAGACGAAACAATCACGTGTGGTAAATGAATGAACTTTGTATGTATTTTTGAAGTGTCAACGATCTGTTTTTGTATGTCCCTTTTGAATGACCAACTGATGAAGTAACTCTTCGAAACGCATCTTGGTCATCAATAAATTAATATGAGGAGTTGACTGTTTATACATATTATTCAGTTTCAAATTTTGATCTCAGATGACCTGATCTTGACCTTCTATGGTGTCACCTTGTTAAAATGTCTGCTGCTATCGAATAATATGTGTAAAATAACCACTATAACATGTGTTGCAAGACTTTCGTTGACCTCTGGGTAACAGTGACATCTTGTGACATTTGCCTACAATTTCACTTTTATTTCATGCAGGAGATGCAGTATACCTTTGACAGCTTAATGTGCAATAATAGTATTATCTAAGGTTTTGAATTGAAAGTCCAGAAAATTAACTCAAATAACTCCGATTTTTTGACATATCGCCAACCCGTGCCAGCTGGCGGATCCAGCAGAGGGGACGGCAGGGCTAAACACCCCCATATCCTGCCCGGACGGGGTGCAATATAAATTAGCCCCCGCCCAATATCCGCTGAAACTTGTGATGAGAAATTGCGTAATGGCTGCGAAAAATAACATCTCTTGACCGAAAACTTTATTATTTTTGCCTCGTTCGTTGTCCTTCCTATTTGCTCGTTTCGTTCGTTCTTCTATTATGGGTAGCACAATGGTAAGCAGTAGGACACGTAGGAAAGTGGCCAGCTCTGAACGCTTATTATCTGGAGCTCACTTATACAATCAACGTAAGCTCTTTACACGCGCGGGCGATTACAACTGGCCGGATCCAGGGGAGGCAGGGCAAAAGCCCCCCCCCCCCATTCATACGCTTCGCACAGGGCGGCAATAATAAAAAATCCCTCCCCGAAAAACAAAACGCAACAAACAAAAAACTAACTTAATTTCCAGTTATTTAAAAGTAAAAACGCTAATAACTCGTAAGCTAACAACCGAATAAGAATTCCGCATCTGTATCTCAAATACAGCACAGTCTTTCGCAGTCAAAAGTAGCACAAATGTACGGGCCTAGGAAGAAATGTCGCGAAGTAGCCGCCATGAGTGCCATCTGCGACGATAACGTACCGGCGTTCATCTTGTAACTGTATTTGAGCGCACTTAACATGGCGAGAAATCGTATTTTGGTTATAGGTAAGTTAAACATTTATAAATTTACACTAGATAAAATAAGATTTGTTAACGACTCGACCCTACGGGCCTGCCACCTCCCCCAGGGTCAAGGACCCGGAGACCCACAGAGAAATTAGTCCCTCCCTTCTTGGGAGGCTGGATCCGCCAGTGTAACCGTAACCAAATATATGAACTAACTTCACAAATTTCGAGTATGCATTAAATTCGTCTCATTAGGCCTGTTTACATCGCACTATAAATTGATCATATTCGCGGAAAATTTTCCAGGTTTCTTCCAGGTATTGATATTTTTTAGCTTTTTCTGCTGGAATTTCCCTAGCCTCAAATGAGTGGTTGAGTCTGTTTAAAAACTGCTGTTAGTGCCCACAAAAATACAGAGCAGCTCCTTTACATTCCTTTTTGATTATTATTTTTACCTAATCGCAAGTTAAATAGCATGTTTTAAATGATATTCAATAACTTTTTGGAAAAATAGTTTCCTTGGATGTTCGGTGTTTCATATCGATATTTCTCTCAATTATCCCTGAATATCTCAGATTTGGTTGCACTACAGCTTTTGAAAAGCTGTGCTGTAACCAAATCTTGGGAAGATCTGAACGATCTTTTAAGACGTCGGGTGTCTCGCCCATTCTTATTGGTCGTCGTTTAAAGTTTGACCAATCAGCTGCAAGCTGCCCACAGCGTACTGAGGGCGTCGAAGACAGAGATGGCGCACTTGCGTACTGGCGCACTTTATTATAAACAATGTAAAAAACTGATAAGAGTATATAGGGCCTTGACTGATAGTAGAGTGTTGTCCGGATAAGCTTGATGTTTCGCTTTTCGAAGGCTGTGGTTAGCTGCACTTTGCTTTGGTTTTAATATAATTTGAAGTCAGAAGCTATAAGTGTTAACATCTTGATAAGCCTTACACCAGCTGATAGCATACAAAATTAAGTATTCTGATGTGTCTGTGCCACTGATCTCTATAATAGTCTGTGCCAAGCAGCTATACACCCTAACCCACAATGACCAATGATGTGTACCTACCTTGTGGACAGAATGAGCAATTCAAAGTCCCAGGATCGGATAACACCTACTCAAATCAAATTTATGCAAGCCATTGGCTTTTCTTAATTTAAGCAGGTTAAAACCAGCTTCATTGAAAACAGCTTAAATTGAGAATTAATTGTCTCTTTGTGTCTTCGGCCTTTCGTGCCTTTCGTGCCTTTCGTGCCTTTTGTTCGTCGTTCGTCGTTCTTCGTTTCTTTGTTTATGACTCTTGTCTGCCTTTTTTGCAGAAAAAGATTGCTATGGGTGCCACATAGCCAGTACTGCCGGCGCCCCTAAACCCAATAACATCAGAAAAAACAAGATGCTCCGAAATCGTCACCCCTGAGATGTGAGCGCCATCTTCTTCGTGGTGTTGCCAGACTCAAATCACCCACGCCAACGCTTATTGTGCCGCACCTGTGCGTTTTCAATAAAGCTCAATCAAAACTCACATCAACAAAGCTGTTTTCCAGTTGTCGAAACAGAAACCAAACAGAACCAAACTATGGAAAAGTGCAGCAAAGCCCATACCTACAACTGATTTTCAAAGCTGTATCACGGTATCGCATGACGAAAATACACACGCGGATTATTCAGTGGCGACGGATGGGGTTGGGGGAGGTGAAGAAACCCAGGGGCCTCTTCGGCCAAAGGGCCCCTTTCAAAACAATGACGCGAAATGGTAGGTATCTCCTCGGATTTAGTCCACTTTTATTTTGCAGAGCCCTCTAAATAGTCGCAAAGAACGTCGATCAGGCCCATTTTGATGCCTGGGGCCTTCTGAGGACCCCCTCAGGCCGACTGATGTCTTTACGTCGGTCTTAGAGGATCCCTTTAGGCTGGGGGGGGGGGGCACCACGGGGCCGTCGGTCTTTTTTCGGCCAAAAAGA